>SJYV01015684.1:15908-55985 GCA_006410875.1 Neotragus pygmaeus | reverse complement strand
AAAAAAAAAAAAAAAAAAAAGCCAGTAGAAGCTTTTCTGCCATAAACAAAAAGCCAAAAGGAATCAGAAATGAGCAAATAAGTGCCATGTCAATGAAAGCTTACAACTCCTGTGTTCATCCAAATGTTGTTTCTCACTAATGAGCACCTACTATACACTGATCTTTACACTTTCTCCCTTAAATCTCCCAACAGCCCCATGAACTTAGGCATGAGCTAGGCAAGATTCACTACTCAATTTTACACAGAGGGAAACTGTGACTTAGGGCAGGTCACTTCCTCCGGCCCAAGGCAGGTACAGGGATCTGACCTCAAGTGCCCAATTCAGGACACACATCACGTCTGCTCCTGTCTTAATTCCAAACATCCGTCACTCTGCTCTCTGGGGACATGTGCTTTCTGACCTGAGTCTTCGGCTCACAGGGCCCTGAGTTGAAACCAGAAAGCCCCCATAGGGTGGCTCAGTAGAGAAAATGTCCAGCCGCATGGTGGAGATTGGGCCCAGCCTCCTCCAAGTGGGTGACTGGAGGGAGGGCAGCAGCGGAGGGCAGGGCCGGATGACAGCCCAGAGCACAGACCACACTGGCTCCCTCAGGAGCAGCGTGCGCTGCCCGCTGCCGGGGCGCCTTCCTTCCTCCTCGGGCCTCCCGCTGCCTCCAGCTCCGCTCAGGTGCTGCTTCACCCCTGCGGTGGAGCCCTCTCTCCCAGGCAGTGCTGCTCTCAAAGGGGGGCTGCTGAACTCTGGCAAGTCTCCAAAGTTAAGGCAGGGTGGTGGTTTCAATATTTCAGCAAGAGAGACTTCTGGGTAAAGGACTTTTGCTTTGCTCAGAAAGCTGTCCCTCTTGCTTTCCAAATTCCTCTCCTCATACCCCAATTCCTCCAACAGTATCAGCCACAGGAAGAAAATAAAGTCACAGGAAGGACTGAAATTGGCTGCCAGGGCTGTATTTGCTGCACATCCTACAACAGGTCCGCTGCCTACAAGCCCTTAGGCGCTGGAAGGGAGATTGAGTCTCTCTGGAACAGAGAACTTTCTCTCTGGAAGAAAAGTTGTTCATCAAGTGGTCTGGGAGCTCTAGAGAGAGGCGCTGAGGAGGCAGGCTTGTCTGAAAAGGCTGGTGGAGCTGAGCATGAAGAGCGCGTCTAAGCTGCTTGGGGCTGATGGGGGCGCATAGGTGGGAGTGGCTGTCCCTGGGGAGGGGAGGCGGGGGCACCACATGCGATGTGGCACAGCCACTTTGAGAGAGACTGGACCATGAGCTGGGCTTCCCCTTAAGGCAGCAGGTATACTTTGATATTGATTGCAGGGAATTCCTTTCCCAAGCTCACAGAGAGGTAAGCGTCAGGATGGTCCTACAGTATGACTTCTAACATCAACCTGTTAGAAACAATCTGAATATTGTATCCCCAAGACCAGTGAAATAAATTGGTCCATCCACGCAATGGCATATTATATAGAAGAACTCTATGTACTGCATGATCCTATTGATGTAGAATATCCCTGTAAAGTATATTGAGATAGGAATTTACATATCAAAGTTGAACTCTGCAGTTGTTAACTGGGGAGACCATTGGATGGGACACGGGGGACCTTATAGTGTTGGAGGGACGGCCTCTGCCCAGGCTGGTTGCAGGGGTATCCCACACTGCTCTGCACGATGTGCCCTGCCAACACCCCTGCCCGGCACAGCCTGCCCAGCCACTCTCACAGAGGCCCTCCAGCCATGATGCAGAGCTGGACACAGACCTCAGGGGGAACCCCTGTTTGCTCCGTGCCCTGCTGTGGCCTCCACTGGGCCCCACCTGTTGGGCTTCTTGCAGACACTCTCTGGTCTGGTCACATACAGGAAAATGAGGGACCAGATGCCACCTCCAGCCATAAATAAAGCCCGAGTAAACCTTCCTGCCTGGGTTTATTCGGGCTTTCTTTATGGGCCAAGCCTGAATAAACCCAGCAACACACAGGAGGGATGAGTTCCCTAACCATAGTGCCCAGTGCCCCAGGCCAAACCTCTCACTCATTCTCTGTGAGTCACCGGAGAGAAGATCTAAAGCAGCAAAATAGCCGGTGGAGGAAGAAATCAGAGAGTAGCTGCCTCTAGCGGATGGGGGCAGGGACTGCCTGGGAAGAGAGCTGAAGCAACATTCTGGGGACACCTCTGATGTTCTGAGCCTTCATGTGCACATTTTTCAGAACTCATCAAATGATACACTGAAGTCTGCTGCATTTGAAAAAAAAAACAAACCTCAATGAAAAGTGTGCCGCAGGTAAAGATATGCAGAATAAAGGGTTTGTGGGTGTGGTAGTCTGATCAGTATAAGTTATTTTGAAATGCATCAAGAAACAAGATGGATCGATGAAGAGAGAGAGATAAGAAAGAGAAAGGAGTTAGATAAATATGTGACCAGGGATATATGGTTAGATATTAATTGCAAGTCCAGTGGAGAGAGGAATGTTCATTATACGTTCATTTCCATTTTTGCTATATGTTTGAAATCTTCTGTAATAAAGGGTTGAAATAAAAACAATGAAATGGATGATTAAAAAAAAAATAATGCTGTGGACACAGCCAAGCAGAAGTTACAGTTCTTACTGAGTGATGAGTGACTATGAGAGACCAAGGGCTGTGAGAAGCCTGGGGGCCCAGCTGACCAGGAACGGATGCGGATGGAGGCGCTCTGAGAGTGAAGTCTCAAGGGCTGGGTGGACTGCACAGTGTAAAGCTGGCCAAAGTTTTGCAGGAAACCCAATACCGCCACCCTCAGCCTCTGCAGCAGATGGGCAGACTTATAGTAGAGGCTGGACATTGAAAGACCCAGTTGTTGGCTTGGGGGCCTCAGCCTCCAGAAGGATAGAGAAGTAGCCTTCTCTGCCCTTCGGGTCCTGTGTAGAGGATGGGCTGGAGCAAAGGCCTAGAGGCAGGGAGGCCAGCAGAAGCCTCTGCCTGTTCCTGGAGGGAGCCCAAGGTGCTGAAGCGTGCCTCATGCTACACCCTCCTGGCTTTCCCTCACTCGGCTCACTGACTTATTCAGAGTGACAGCTTCTACTTTACTTGGGGTCCAGGTTCCTGCCTTGAGCTTTCCCTCCCAGTGACAGTCATGCCGTGTGGCAGCTTTTGACAAGATGACAGCAGTTGTAAAGGTCAGAGCAGCACCGCTGGGCTTCCCTGGCAGAGGCTGTGCAGCAGGCACCTGTCACCCCAGCGAGGCCACCACAGGGCGTGAACGACAACAGGCACCCTCCCCTGAGGCCTGCAGGCCTGTGTGTGTCCTGGGGGCATGATCAGAGAATGGAGGCTCTCAGGTTGCTGCAAGCTGGGATGTGCAAGGAAAGACCCTGCACGTGTGGGGTCTCCTTCCATGGCTGCACCTTGCACAGGCCACAGGGTCAGAGGCAGGAGGGGTCGAGAGCTTCCACCCACAGAGGGCTCAGCGGGAGATGCTTTCACCCTGGGTGTTCTTTAACCACTTCCCTCCCCAGCCTGGTCTCAGTGTGAGGGTGGAGGCAGAGTCAGGGGTCAGTGATGGGAGTCTTAGTGCCAGCTCCTGTAGGTGAGAGCCACCAGCTTCTAGACCCCATGCCAGTCACCGTGAATTCCACTGTATGTTTCACTGCAGATCTGACAGAGGGTACTGTTATTTCTACTTCTTGGAGATGAAATTGGAGCTGGTAGATACTCAGCAATTTGCCTCGGTTTCATGTCCTTGAGCAGCAGAGCTCAGATGTGAACGCTGCTCCGTCTGACCCCACAGCCTTCTGCACTGTGGTCTTGCAGCTCCAAGCACCACAGCCAGGACCCACTTCCCGGCTCTGCATCCAGCTGCATCCAACTGGATGCTGTTATTGGGAGCATGTGCTTTTCTACCCACCTCAGCTCTATAAATCCCAGTGATGCGGATGCTTGAGCTGGCACACACAGAGCTCAGTTCAGAGAGAGAGCTTCTGTCAGCAATGCGCTACACAGGATCCTCCCCAGTCTGATGCAGGGAACATCCCAGGGAAGGGACAGCATCGTCATCAGGTTCCAGATCTCAGGGAGAGGCTGTCCCCACTGAACCGTTGGGTGTAATGCTAGCTGTGAATATTTGTTGGATGCCTTTGTCAGGATCTGTTACTAGCATGACATTGGCCATGAACTATGTCCAATTCTTTTCTTCATCCACTGAAATGATCATGTTTTCCTTCATTTTTCTGATGAGGAAAATCACACTGATATTTTATACACTGAGTCAGGTTGGCGTTTCAGGGGTGAACCCTAATTAGTCTTGATGCATTTGTCCTTTTTTATGCTGTTGGCTTCTGTTTGTTAGTGTTTTGTTGAGGGTTTTTAAACTAAAGTTTTTCTTATTTCTTAAATTTCAAGTTTTGAGCAAAAAAAAAAAGTGCACTTGTAATCAGTTAGCAATATTTTTGTGTCAGGTCATTTTGTGGCATACATTAAACATGCAGAGCTGTTTGTCAGTTATATCCTAGTAAAGCTAGAAAGTGAAAGCAAAAGTCGCTTAGTCATGTCCGACTCTGCGACCTCATGGACTATACAGTCCGTGGAATTCTCCAGGCCAGAATACTGGAGTGGGTAGCTGTTCCCTTCTACAGGGGATCTTCCCAACCCAGGGATTGAACCCAGGTACCCTGCATTGCAGGCGGATTCTTTATCAGCTGAGCTACCAGGGAAGCCCAATAACTGGAAGCAAGAAGTAGTTGTACAAANTCCAGGCCAGAATACTGGAGTGGGTAGCTGTTCCCTTCTACAGGGGATCTTCCCAACCCAGGGATTGAACCCAGGTACCCTGCATTGCAGGCGGATTCTTTATCAGCTGAGCTACCAGGGAAGCCCAATAACTGGAAGCAAGAAGTAGTTGTACAAACACATAGACACACACCACAACCCCCCACATATACACCTCACATACACATTCTCCTATGGGCCCAGTGTAGTCATATGCCCCCAAATTTCTGTGCAATCACCCCACACACTCGGACACCACACTTACACATACAACTCACACTACACACACAAACCATATATACTGAAACCATGTGCTCAGAAGCACACCCACAATGCACAGTGGACATACTAACAACTCACACAAACACACACCACTGTATTTACAAAAGCAACTCCAGCTCTTACCTCCTACACAGATATCGGAAGGCTCCACAGAAGTAATTTCAATACAGGACTTAGTTTCGAGCTAAAATAGGGAGATGAGGGACAGGAGCAGGGCATGTGAATGGCAGGGTTGTTGAGAACCCACCTCTTCCCGCTTCTCAAGCCCAGCCCTCACTCACTGGATCAACGATGTCTTTAAGAGCCTTGAATCCTTGGCTTGCTGCAAACACGTGATATGGGCTGTCTGCAATTTTCATCAACTGCAGTGGAGAGGAGCTGGTTGGCACACAGCCAGAGGCTGGAAACACAGCAGGTCCTCCCCCAGGAAAAGGACTCTCGCCTGCTGCCATGTTGGATTGCAAAAGGCCACCCTCTGGCATCGGCCAGCAGCCCACCCTCAGGAAGTGGAAAGCTGTTCCGCCCGCGCCTCTGGCATGTGGGTTCACACAGCACTGCTGTTCATATGCCATGACTACCTGTTGTCCAAACACTTGGACTGGGGTAGGACATCCACCAGGTGATGCTGGGACAGCTGTCTCTGAACGCTTTCACCAGCTGGGCTCAAAAGAGGCATGTGGTTCCCCGTTCAGAATTACCTGATGTTCCTCAAAGTTTTTTACACCCACGCAGTATACTGTTGCTCCCATTTGCCGAGCCTTGTCAGCCTACGAGAAAAAAAGCGTTGAGTATAATTCGTCAGAGAAGTGGAACCCAAAGCTGGTGACGATGGTCTGGACTCACTTCTTTCACAGTTTCTTTTAGAGTCAGTTCCTTCAGAGTTCCATCAGTCAGACAGATAATCATGGAATGAACCTTGTTTTCTGCAGAAAAAATAGGGAGTTACCTAGTGAGCAAGGCACCTGGAGGGACCTGCCTCAGGCTGTCAGGCCTGCAGCTCTGCTCCCGCACCTCCTCCTCCTGGGGAGGGGCCACCCTGACCCCAGAACTGCCACCCAGAGCACCCCGAAAGAGAAGGTGCCTTAGTGCAGGACCCATTTGACAGGTGAGGAGCCTGAGCCGGGCTCAGAGCGCTTCCTAGTGACCCTCACTAGGGGCAGGTGGACAGCCTTTATCCTGAATGGCAACTGCAGCTACTTCCCNTGGGATACACAACATCAATAGATGAAAGCTAACAATCACGAGATCAACTCAATAGATTCAGGAAAAGCATTTGACATATTATAACAATATTTCATGATAAAAAACCTCAAACATTTGAGTATAGAAGGAACATATCACAAAATAATTGAGGCCATAAACAATGAACCCACAGTTAACACTATACTCATTGGTGGAAAGTTGAAAGCTCTGTTTCTACGATCAGGCCTGAGCCAAGGATTTCCACTTTTATCACTCTTCTGCTAGAGCTAATTGGCACAACAAAGAAACAAAAGGCATTCAAATTGGAAAGGAAGAAGTATGCTTGTCATTATTTGCAGATTATTTGATTTTGTATATAAAGAATTCCAAATATTCAACCAAAGACCTGTTGGAACTAAACCATGAATTCAGTGAATTTTCAAGATATAAAAATCAACATACAGAAATCAGTTGCATTTCCAGTAATGAAACGTTGAAAGATAAATAAAGAAAATTATCCTATTGGGAATAACATCAAAAATAATAAAACACCTAGGAATAAATTTAACTAAAGAAGTGAGAATCTGTGCAATAAAAACTATGTCACAAATAAATGAAAAGACACCCCATGTTCCTGCATTGGAAGAAACAATATTGTAAAAATGTCCATATTACCAAAAGCCATATAGCTTCAATGCAATCCCTGTCAAAATTCCAATGCATTCATGGCAATAGAAAAAAATAGTCCTAAAATTTGTGTGAAGCCACAAAAACCTCCAAATAACCAAAGTATTCCTGAGAAAGAATAACAAATCTGGAGGCATCATACTTCCTGACTTCAAACTCTACTTCCTGATTTCAAAGCTATAGTGATTAAAACTGGATAGTAATAGCATAAAAATAGAAACATAGACAAATGGAACAGAATAGAGAGCCCAGAATCAATGCCACATATAGTTAACAAATATTTGAACAAGGGAGCTAAGAGCACCCATGGGGAAAAGATAATATCTTCAACAAATGGTATTGAAAAAATAAAGCACAGGCAGAAAAATGGAAATGAACCTGTATGTTACACGACTCCCCGAAACTAACTTTAAGTCATAAGACCTGATACCATGAAACTCCTAGAAGGAAATATAAAGAGAAATTTTTAAAAATTAATCTTGCCAATAACTTTTGGGGATATAAAACAACAAAATCACAAACAACAAAAGCCAAAATCAACATCAAGCATAAAACTTCTGCAAAGCAAAAGCAACAACAACAAAAAAATGAAAAGGCAATCAATAGAATGGGACAAAATATTTACAATCACATATTGGATAAAGGGTTAATATCTAAAATATATAAAGGGCATATACAACTCAATTAAAAATACCCAAATAATCTGATTAAAAAGTGGGTAGAGAAATAGATACTTTTTTCAAAGNTGCAAAGCAAAAGCAACAACAACAAAAAAATGAAAAGGCAATCAATAGAATGGGACAAAATATTTACAATCACATATTGGATAAAGGGTTAATATCTAAAATATATAAAGGGCATATACAACTCAATTAAAAATACCCAAATAATCTGATTAAAAAGTGGGTAGAGAAATAGATACTTTTTTCAAAGGAGACATCCAAATGGAAAGCAAATACATGAAAAGATGCTCCATGTCACTAATTATTAAAGGAATGCAAATCAAAAACCACAATGAGATACATCTCTGTTAGAATGGCTATCATCAAGAAGACAAGAGATAGCAAGCACTGGTGAGAATGTACAGAAAAGGGAAACTGTTACAGTGTTGATGGGACTATAAATGGCTTTAGCCACTATGGAAAACAATATGGAGGTTCCCGAGAAAATTTAAAATAGAATTACCACACCAGCCAGCAATCCCACTGCTGGGTGGGGAAGTGAATGAGGAATGAAAACAGAATATTGAAGGGACACACACAATTCCATGTCTATTGCAGCATTACTCACAATAGTGAAGATAACAGAAACAACCTAAGTGCCCATGAACAGATGAGCAGATAAATAACACGTTGTACATACATGCAATGGAATATAATTCAGCCATAGAAAGAGGGCCATCCTGCCATTTGTGTCAGTAGTGATGGATCCTGTGCTAAGTAAGATAAGTCAGACAGAGAAAGACAAATACTGTATGTTACCACTTATATGTGAAATCGAAAATAGCCAAACTCATCTAAACAGGGTACAGTGGTGGTTACCAGGGTCTTGGGGGAGTAAGCAGTGCTGTTCAAGGGTACAAGCTTACAGCTGGTTGACAAATAAATCTCAGGTAGCTAATGCACAGTTAAGTGAACATACAACAATATTTTATTATAATCATTAAAATTTCTAAGTGACTAGATTTTAATTATTCCCATCACAAAAAAGAATAATCATGTGATGTGATAAAGGTGCTATCTAAACATACTTGATATATGTCAACTATATTTGAAAGAAAATAAGGATTTTTAAAAAGTAAGAAATAAAGAAAATCAGAAAAATTATATGTATATATTGTATATGAAAATATTGATTTGTAAACTTTAATGCCCATGTAGCCATAAAGGAAATATCTCTAATAGGTACTGAACATATTTTCACACAAAAGAAGCAAAAAGGGAACCAAAACCTGTTACTTAAAAAAAAAAAAATCAACTAAACACAAAAGAAGGCAGAAATGGAGAAAATTAGGGAGAAAATAAAGCTAAAAGACATAAAGAAAACAAATAGCAAAAGTCCTTCCCTATCAGTAATTGCTTTAAATATGCATGGATTAAACTCTCCAATCAAAGCGTACAAATTGCCATAATGGATAAAAAAAGATGCAACCATATGACCACTACAAGAGACTCACTTTTGATGTTAAGACACCAGGAGGTTAAAAAAATGAAAGGATGAGAAGAGATATTTCAAGCAAAGATAAATCCAAAGAGAGCTGGGATGACTATTAGACTTTACACAAATAATTGTTATGAAAGACAAAGAAAGACATTATATAATTAAGGGAGCGTTAGTTCACTGAGAAGACCAAAAAATTACAAATGGATATGTACCAAATATCAGAGAAGTGAAATTTAAGAAGCAAACAGATGTAAGGGAGATGCAAACAGGTCTACAATAATAGTCAGACACTTCAATACCTCACTTTCAGTAATGGAACGATCAAACAGACTATAAGAAAATAGAGAAGTAAGGGAATAAAGGACATGAACATCATCACAAGCCAATTGTATCTAACAGTTATGTATAGAACACTCTGCTCCTAAACAGCAGACTATACATTTTTCTCCAGGATAGATTACAAGACATTACTTTAAAATTCTTTTTAAAAATATTTATTTATTTTATTTTGGCTGTGCTAGGATTTCGTTGCTGTGTGAGGGCTTTCTCTAGTTGCAACAAGTTAAGTCAATAACATAAAATAATCTGGAAATTCACAAATATGTGGTAATTGTTTAAGTAATACACTTTTAATCAGAGAATGGGTCACAAGAGAAATTAGAAAATAGGAGACAAATGAAAAAGGAACCATGGCATACCAAAACATACAGTGAAAGTAGAGAGGGAGATTTGTAGTTGTAAACAGGTTCATTTAAAAAGGAAGAAAAACCTCAAATCTATAAACTAACTTTATAGCTTATGGAACTAGAAAAAGAAATGAAAATTAACCCAAACTAGCCAAAGGGAGGAAATAAAAAAGATTATAACAGAGATAGATAAAACATAGAATAGAAAAATAAATACCAATGAAATAAAAAAATTGGTATATTGAAAAGATCAGCAAAATCTACAAACCTTTATATCCACTGACTTAAGTAAAAGAGGAATGACTCAAATTACTGAAATAAGACAATGAAGTGGGACACCACTACTGATTTTATACAAATAAAAAAAGATTAGAAGAGAGCACTGAAATCTGTAAACCAGCAACATAGATAACCTAGATGAAATGAGAGAGTTCCAAGAAACACACTTAATTACCAAAACTGAATCATGAATAAACGAAAGCTTGATTCAGGAATCAATAATCTCCCAGCAGAGAAAAGTCCAGGACCAGATGGCATCACAGGTTAACTCCACTGCTCATTTAACGAAGAATTAACAGTAATCCTTCTCAAAATCTGTGAAAAAATTGCAGATTAAGGAACACTTTCAAACTTATTTTATGAGGCTTGCACTACCCTGATACCAAAGCTAGACAAACATTACAAGAAAAATACAGACTAATATTTCATATGGATAAAAGTACAAATATCTTTAATTTAAAAATCTAGCAGCATCTGAAAAGGTGGGATTTATTTCTATAATATAAAGAAGGTTCAACATATGAATATTAAGCAATGTAATTAATAAAATTAGTATATTGGAAAACTACATAATCATTTCAACTGAGGTAGAAGAATCACTTGATAAAATCTAAAATCGCTTCATAAAAACACTCAAATTGGGAACAGAGAACAATTCTCTGAAAAACATGATAAAGGCTAACACATGAAAAACCTACGGCTAATGTAACAATGGTGAAAGACCAAAAGCTATTCCCCAAAGATCAAAAGTAGTACAAGGATGGCCACTTTCATCACTTCTGTTAACATAAAATTGGAAGTCACAGCCAGAGCGACTAGGCAAAAAAAGAGAAATCAAGGCATTCAAATTGGAAAAAAAGATATAGCATCTCTGTACTTGGATAATATAATCTTATATGTTAAAAACCCCTGAAGATTTCACAAAAACATTTGATTTAATAAAGCAATTCAAGAAAGTTACAGGATACAAAATTGACATATAAAAATCAGTTATATTTCTATATACTAATAATGTATACTGGAACTCTGCATTCGAATGGGTATATCTTTCCTTTTCTCCTTTGCCTTTTACTTCTCTTCTTTTCACTGCTATTTGTAAGGCCTCCTCAGACAACCATTTTGCCTTTTTGCATTTATTTCTCTTGGGGATGGTCTTGATCCCTGCCTCCTGTACAAAGTCATGAACCTCTGTCCATAGTTCTTCAGGCACTCTGATCCAATCCCTTGAATCTATTTCTCACTTCCACTGTACAAATGTAAGGGATTTGATTTGATTTAGGTCATACCTGAATGGTCTAGTGGTTTTCCCAACTTTCTTCAATTTAAGTATGAATTTGGCAATAAGGAGTTAATGATGTGAGCCACAGTCAGCTCCTGGTCTTGTTTTTGCTGACTGTATAGAACTTCTCCATCTTTGGCTACAAAGAACATAATCAATCTGATTTTGCTGTTGACCATCTGGTGATGTCCATGTGTAGAGTATTTTCTTATGATGGTGGAAGAGGGTGTTTGCTATGACCAGTGCGTTCTTTTAGCAAAACTCTATGAGCCTTTGCCCTACATCATTCTGTACTCCAAGGCCAAATTTGCCTGCTACTCCAGGTGTTTCTTGATTTCCTAATTTTGCATTCCAGTCCCCTATAATGAAAAGCACATCTTTTTTGGGTGTTAGTTCTAGAAGGTCTTCTAGGTCATCATAGAACCATTCAACTTTAGCTTCTTCAGCGTTACTTGCCAGGGCATAGATTTGGACTACTGTGATATAATGGTTTGCCTTGGAAATGAACAAAGATCATTCTGTCATTTTTGAGATTGCATCCAAGTACTGCATTTCGGACTCTCTTGTTGACTCTGATGGCTACTCCATTTCTTCTAAGGGATTCTTGCCTACAGTAGTAGATATAATGGTCATCTGAGTTAAATTCACCCATTCTAGTCCATTTTAGTTCACTGATTCCTAAAATATCGATGTTCACTCTTGCCATCTCCTGCTTGACCACTTCCAATGTGCCTTGATTTATGGACCTAACATTCCAGACTCCTATGCAATATTGCTCTTTACAGTATAGGACTTTACTTCTATCGCAGTCACATCCACAACTGGGTGTTGTTTTGCTTTGGCTTCGTCTCTTCATTATTTCTGGAGTTATTTCTCCAGATAGCTGTGAAAAGAAGAGAAGTGATAGGCAAAGGAGAAAAGGAAAGATATACCCATTTGAATGCAGAGTTCCAAAGGATAACAAGGAGAGATAAAAAAGCCTTCCTCAGTGATCAAAGCAAAGAGACAGAGGAAAACAATAAAATGGGAAAGACTAGAGATCTCTTCTGGAGAAGGAAATGGCAACCCACTCCAGTACTCTTGCCTGGAGAATTCCGTGGACAGAGGAGCCTAGTGGGCTGCTATTCATGGGGTTGCACAGAGTGGAACACAACTGAAGTGACTTATCATGAATGCATGTATCGGAGAAGGAAATGGGCACTCCAGTATTCTTGCCCGAAGAATCCTAGGGACAGAGGAGCCTGGTGGGCTGCCATCTATGGGGGTTGCACAGAGTTGGACATGACTGAAGCGAATTAGCAGCAGCAGCAGCAGCAGCAGCAGCAGCAGCAGCAGCAGCAGCAGCAGCAGAGATCTCTTCAAGAAAACTAGAGGTACCAAAGGAACATTTCATGCAAAGATGGGCACAATAAAGGACAGAAATGGTATGGACCTAACAGAAGCATAAGATATTAACAAGAGGTGGCAAGAATACACAGAACTATACAAAAAAGATCTTCATGACCCAGATAAACACAATGGTGTGATAACTCAGCTAGAGCCAGGCATCCTGGAGTGAGAAGTTGAGTGGGCCTTAGGAAGCACCACTACTAACNAGCATAAGATATTAACAAGAGGTGGCAAGAATACACAGAACTATACAAAAAAGATCTTCATGACCCAGATAAACACAATGGTGTGATAACTCAGCTAGAGCCAGGCATCCTGGAGTGAGAAGTTGAGTGGGCCTTAGGAAGCACCACTACTAACAAAGCTAGTGAGGGCGATAGAATTCCAGTTGAGCTATTTCAAATCCTAAAAATTGCTGCTGTGAACGTGCTACACTCAATATGCCAGCAAATTTGGAAAACTCAGCAGTGGCCACAGGACTGGAANCTTCATCTGACACACGCTAGGAAAACCATATAAGCTCCCATTCCTCCTCATCACAACCTGCTGAGGCATGTATCAAGATCCCATTGTACAGATGGGAATGCTGAGGCAGAGAGAGGAGGTGACTTGTCCAAGCTGCATGACTGATGAGTGGAATCTGCCTGCCTGCAAAGCTGGGGCTGCCTCCTCAGTGGTCATTATTCCCCTCTTCCCAAGAGTACCAGGAAGCAGGCACAAGAGGAAGCCTGTCATACTCTGGGAAAATCTTGTCAAGCCTGTTTTCTGCAGCTAGAATGAATGAGCACAATTTCCAGGGAGTGGTGATCTTTCCCTGGGGCTGAAGGAGTATGCTGTGCTTTCAGAGAAGCCTGGCCAGGCCTCCACGGCCAAGCTGTAAGCCTACTCCTCCCTGATGGCCTAGAAGGGCCCTTTTTTGGACGCCCCCACATCCCCTTCCCGTTTGCAAAATCCAGGAGGATTCAGTCCTGGCCAGCCTTAAAGGCAAGTGTCATGACTGACAGTAAAGGGGAGGGTCTGAGGAGCAGCTTCAGTCCTGGGGCCTGAGTGCGGGTAGAGGGGACTTAAGTGGCTCCCCTTTCCTTGCTGCCTTCCCAGCCTCTTGGGAAGGCCTGTGCCCTTCACAGTGAATTATGTAGCTACACCAGCTATGCTCAGAGGGACCTGTGCTGTCTCCAGCATTAAAGAAGCTAAAGGAGGCAAGAGGTAGGGGAGGGGGCAGGTGAGAGGGGTGGAAAGTGGGGACAAACTGGTTTAAGCAGCCATTTCTCTGGTGCTTTTTTAAGTCCCCCTACTTTACACCTTCCTTGGAAGAGCAGAAAGGGGAACATCTCCCCACTGCTTAATGCGTTGCAGCAAATTAACTTTGACTGACATTGAGTAAACCATTTAATACTCTCAACCTGTTTCATAACCTTAAGATAGAAAAATAGAACATCGTCCCACAAGCTGTTGGGTGTTTTAGTGTTCAGCACATTTTGGAACCTAATAAGTGCCCAATTATTATTATTTCATGTGACCCACCTGTGTCCAGAGCCCTCCCCCATCCATCCTGGGGCTGTGTTGTGCCCACACTGGGCTTGACTGTGGAGAGCAGGGGTGTGGTCAGGGGCACTGCAACAGAATGGTAGCTGAGAGGACCCTTTGGACTCACTGCCACTCTCTGGAAAGATTGACCCAAAGAGGCTGTCTTCCCCCTACAATGTCCAACCATCTCCAACCCCAAAGCCCGAAAGGGGAATTACTACCACACTCTGGGCAATCAGACAAGACGTGCCCCAGGGTGTCTTAGCAGTCCCTTCACTGGACTGTGAGGAGGAAACTCCTCTTCCCACCTCTGCTGCCTTTGCGTAGAAGCTGGTGAGCTGGGACACACATCCCCTCAATCATCAGTCTCCATGGAGAGTAAGAAGAATTANACCAAGGGATGAGAGATCCAGAGAATCTGGGAAGTGTCTGAGGAAGTGTCTGACCTGCACCCCTCTTCCCTACAAAGGGCACATGGGAGAGACTGAGCCAGGGAGGCAGGCTGGATCAGGGGCCCCTGCAGGGGTGTGTGACTCCGCCTTCCCTGGCCGTTTATCTTATGGTCATCCTCCATGACTTCATCTGACACACGCTAGGAAAACCATATAAGCTCCCATTCCTCCTCATCACAACCTGCTGAGGCATGTATCAAGATCCCATTGTACAGATGGGAATGCTGAGGCAGAGAGAGGAGGTGACTTGTCCAAGCTGCATGACTGATGAGTGGAATCTGCCTGCCTGCAAAGCTGGGGCTGCCTCCTCAGTGGTCATTATTCCCCTCTTCCCAAGAGTACCAGGAAGCAGGCACAAGAGGAAGCCTGTCATACTCTGGGAAAATCTTGTCAAGCCTGTTTTCTGCAGCTAGAATGAATGAGCACAATTTCCAGGGAGTGGTGATCTTTCCCTGGGGCTGAAGGAGTATGCTGTGCTTTCAGAGAAGCCTGGCCAGGCCTCCACGGCCAAGCTGTAAGCCTACTCCTCCCTGATGGCCTAGAAGGGCCCTTTTTTGGACGCCCCCACATCCCCTTCCCGTTTGCAAAATCCAGGAGGATTCAGTCCTGGCCAGCCTTAAAGGCAAGTGTCATGACTGACAGTAAAGGGGAGGGTCTGAGGAGCAGCTTCAGTCCTGGGGCCTGAGTGCGGGTAGAGGGGACTTAAGTGGCTCCCCTTTCCTTGCTGCCTTCCCAGCCTCTTGGGAAGGCCTGTGCCCTTCACAGTGAATTATGTAGCTACACCAGCTATGCTCAGAGGGACCTGTGCTGTCTCCAGCATTAAAGAAGCTAAAGGAGGCAAGAGGTAGGGGAGGGGGCAGGTGAGAGGGGTGGAAAGTGGGGACAAACTGGTTTAAGCAGCCATTTCTCTGGTGCTTTTTTAAGTCCCCCTACTTTACACCTTCCTTGGAAGAGCAGAAAGGGGAACATCTCCCCACTGCTTAATGCGTTGCAGCAAATTAACTTTGACTGACATTGAGTAAACCATTTAATACTCTCAACCTGTTTCATAACCTTAAGATAGAAAAATAGAACATCGTCCCACAAGCTGTTGGGTGTTTTAGTGTTCAGCACATTTTGGAACCTAATAAGTGCCCAATTATTATTATTTCATGTGACCCACCTGTGTCCAGAGCCCTCCCCCATCCATCCTGGGGCTGTGTTGTGCCCACACTGGGCTTGACTGTGGAGAGCAGGGGTGTGGTCAGGGGCACTGCAACAGAATGGTAGCTGAGAGGACCCTTTGGACTCACTGCCACTCTCTGGAAAGATTGACCCAAAGAGGCTGTCTTCCCCCTACAATGTCCAACCATCTCCAACCCCAAAGCCCGAAAGGGGAATTACTACCACACTCTGGGCAATCAGACAAGACGTGCCCCAGGGTGTCTTAGCAGTCCCTTCACTGGACTGTGAGGAGGAAACTCCTCTTCCCACCTCTGCTGCCTTTGCGTAGAAGCTGGTGAGCTGGGACACACATCCCCTCAATCATCAGTCTCCATGGAGAGTAAGAAGAATTAAAGGATGTGCAACCTGGGATGCTGGAAGTAGGGCAACACAAGAAGTCTGAGTCCTGTCACCCCCACATCGGGGCTACTTCACCCAACCTCAAGGGGCTTGCACCACTTTCCAGAAGACTGAATATGTAAATACTTTCCCTGCTTTATATTCCAGGATTGTTTCGAGGATGACAGATGGACAGTAAAAGATTTTAGGGACCATAAAGTGCTTTTCTTGGTGCTGGGAGTCATACCATTGTTAATACTAAATAAATAAAATTTATCCTCAGCCCTAAAGAGTTGAAAATGGAACCAAGGCAGCAGTCTCTCCAGTCTGAGGATCCACCCTTCGACTTCCTTCCTTGAGGGTCAGAAGGTACCTAATGAGAGGCCTGGGTTTCCCAAGGACACCTGTAGACAGACCAAACTGCTTAAAGAGTGCACACAAACTGTAATGTGGGTCTCTAAATTGCTTAAAGAAAGAAGCGAAACATTTAGGACCAGCAAAGCAAAGCACTTTCTAAGCATTGACACTATGAGGATGCCTCACAGATGATACCGCAATCTCTCTGGGGCCTAGTAAAATAGAGGTTATTTGGTTAAAAACAAAACAAAAACACAAACACAACCCCAAACCCTAAGTGATCTCCCACATGCTGAGAAGACAGCTCTTAGTAATCACCTGTCCCTGCAGCTGTTTAAGGGGCATGCAGGTCACAGACCCAGGCCAAGCTGATAGCCATCCAGAAACCTATGGTGGCCTTTTTAATTTCCCAAAGGAAAAGTCCCAGGAAACAAAGGCTTAGGGCATTCCTTCTGATTCAGGACAAGGAGGCCATAGAGGTCTGTTACTTGGGTCTGATCAAGGCTACTCTGCCCTCTCCCCCCTGAGAAGCTGGTACCCATTTAAGACAAGTCATGCCCATATTGACATCAGAGACAGCACCACCCAACGGCCCTGGAAAGGGCAGGAGGGCCACTCACATGTCCAAGATGAAGTAGAGGTCAAATGAGCTCTGGCAGGAATTCTTGTCTGCTCTTGACCGGCTCTTCCGGTGCCAGGTGCTGGGGCCCTGGTGGTGCTGGAAGCTTTTCGAGTTCTGGATGAGGTGGCGATAGAGCTTCTCCCAGTCCAAACTGAGGTGGTGGAGGTCTTTCCAGCCTGGACTACTGTGCTGGAAGCTCCCCAAGCTCAGCAGCGGCGGTGGCAACACCAGTAGCAGGAAGAGCGTGGGCCCCGGCATGCCAGGCCCCCAGCTCTCCATTTATTTCGGCTGCCCCTGCGGCCTCACTGGATGCCAGCAACTCAGGGCCACCTCAGACAGCAGCCTCTGCCGCCTCTGTGCGTTCCCAGGGCCTTCAGGCCCTCCAGCCCTTTCACAAAAGCCCTGTGTGCGAGCCTTGTCTGGTACCTGCCCTGAGGGCAAAGTGGTGAAGATGGCTGGCTTTGGGGGATGGCCCTTCCCCCGCCTCAAGGGGCAGAATTCCCTGTGATGACCCTGATGAGGGACAGGAAGGTTGGCATGGTGACTTTGTGACCTGCAGCTCTACTCAGCGTCCTGCCTGTGGACAATCCCGGGGGGAGTCAGGGGATCTTTGGAGGGGCAGTAAGATGAGGCTTCCATTTGCCCCTTATCCCAAATCCTCACTTGGAGCCATTAAAATCCTGGAGATATCCTGCCTTTTTTATCAACTGAAAGAGGGCAGAGCAGAGGTGGCGTAGCTAAGGATATCACCATCATGATGCCGTCTAGGAACTGGGACTGTAGGGTGTTACAGTGGTCATTCATGTGACCCAGGAGATGGAATGATATAGAAGGAAAATAAAGTCCCGCAAGGATATCAAAGTCCCTTGTAAATGAGGGACATGCCAGTTATCCATTTTGTATAAAAACCACCACCAGCTGAATGACAAAACAAAAGCTATTTTGTTATTCTCACAGTTCTGTGGACCAGAAATTCAGAAAGGGCTGAGAGAGGATGGCTTGTCTCTGCTCCATGAAAAAACAGGCAAAAACTGTAACGGGGTGGGCTTGGGCTCACAGCCATTAGTGTGTGACCATTAGTATGAGATGGTTAGAATGAGACCCTTAGTCAGCTGCCCAGAGGCCTGTAAGACAGAGAGTTCAGTGAGCAGTGGATCATGGCCCTCTCCTCGGGCCCTCCAGGCCCTCTGGTCTCAGGCCAGTGAGTGAGCTGGGGGCCTGGCAATAGGCTGAGAGCTGTATCCTGTAGAGCTCGAGAGCCCTCAGCACGGCCGCCCACTGACCAGCCCCAGGCTTCGAAGTAGCGGCCGCCCCCGCCCCGCCCCACCTCCGCGGCCTAGTGGAGGCAGCGGCATCCATGGGTCGCAGTCCCCGTTTGGGCGGCCTGGGGAGCCTGAGGGCCAGCAGGACCTGGTTCCTGGCTTCCTCAGTGATGACAGCTGGTCAGGGACTGGAGACCTGGGTCTGAGAGCATCACTAGCTGAGATCTGCTTCCTCAGCCAGACCTGGACACCGGCGGGAGGATCCAGACTGGATGCTAGATGAATATCCCCGGCAGGGTAACTAGCCCAGGCACAGACAGCCTCCTCTTAGCCAGGGCTTAGACCTCAGAGGATGAAAATCGAGTCTTGAGACTTTTAACAAATAAAATGAGGGGTAATAATGTCATTTTGCTTATGGGATTCGATAAGTATTAAAAGTTAAAAGGAGGCAGAATTATATGCCTCCCCTTCCCTTTCTTGTCAGAATGGAGAATGACATTTATCTTGATGAGGTTTACAGTCACATTGTGACCTGTTACCTGATCTTAGGAACAGAAGATCAAACACCAAGGGGTTTGCAACACCTGACCACACTCCTGCCTCACCTTTTCTATCAAAGGGTTTTTGCTGAAAGTTCTCAAGGAGTTTGAGGTTTTAAAGGCATGAGTCACCTGTCTCCTTGCAATAAACATTTCTTTGCTTTAAACTCTGGCGTTTTGGTGGTGTTTGGTTTCACTGTGTGTAAGGCATGGAGACTTGTTTCGATAACAAAACCATTCACTGAAGTAAATTTTAGAAGTAGAACATGAATTCCTTCTCCCCCAAACCCTCTAATTTTTAATTACAGTGACTGCAAATATTTTGAGGGATTTGAATCTTTGGTCTGGACTCCTATCAGTGAAGAAGGCAATGTCTTCATTTATTTGGACTGTTTTTAGTAACTTCCCTATGAATTTCCCTATGAATGTTTTGACCTTTTTCATCAAGTGCCTTCCTGACATATACTATATTTTTGATGCTATTGGAATGGCATTTTAAGTATAGAGTTTTTAAACTATCGCTATCCTGAAGAAATTTGCTTATTTACTGCTCTACTCACCCAGTTTTTTTTTTTTTTTAGTTTGACCTCCTTTTATTTCACCTCATTTATGTTAAAAAACAAGAATTATTTTTGTACAATTTTTCCATACTTTAAATTTGGCTGTTTCATTATAGCCTCATAATAACTTTTTATTCTATCATAAACTTCCTATAAGCTAGTGGTTAGAGTGGGAAGNTTATTTCACCTCATTTATGTTAAAAAACAAGAATTATTTTTGTACAATTTTTCCATATTTTAAATTTGGCTGTTTCATTATAGCCTCATAATAACTTTTTATTCTATCATAAACTTCCTATAAGCTAGTGGTTAGAGTGGGAAGCTTGGTGAGATTCAGGTTAACTGTTGCTGTTGATTGTATTCCTTTTGCATCACACCAGGAGACACATGATATTTGATAGTTGTATTTTTACTGATACTGAGATTGGTCAACGGGATGAAGTTTTTCTGTCTGTTCCCACAATTAAATTTCTCTCAACAATGTTTTAATTCATGGTTAAATCCCCCAATAACATTCCAGCTAATGGCTTAAGTTTCATTAACGGTTTCAAAATGGTGACTTCTTTTTAAAAAAATTTTATTGGCGTATGGTTGATTTAAAATGTGTTAGTTTCAGATGCACAACAAAGTGCAACAGCTATACATGTATATATATATATCCGTTCACTTTTTTAGATTCTTTTCCAGTATAGAGTATTATAGAGTATTGAGTAGAGTCCTTGTGCTATACAGCAGGTAAAATGGTGATTTCTAATTTTATTATTCATTTTGTATTAGTTGAGATTCTTTCCCCCCTAGTTTTATTGACCTATAAATAATGTATACATTATAAGGAGAAGGCAATGGCACCCCACTCCAGTATTCTTGTCTGGAAAATCTCATGGACAGAGGACCCTGATGGGCTGCCGTCTATGGGGTTGCACAGAGTTGGTCATGACTGAAGCGACTTAGCAGCAGCAGCAGCAGCATACATTATAAACGTTTAAAATATGCAGCATTGCAGTTTGACTTACATATATTGTGAAATGCTTACTATAGTAAGGTTAGTTAATATTCATCATCTCATCCAGATATAAAAAATAGAAAAAGAAAGAGTATTTTTTCCTATGAAGATAATTCTTAGGATCTGTTGTCTTAACAAATTTCAAATATACCATATAGTAGTGTTAACCATGGTTATCATGTTATAAATTACATCCCAAGTACTATTTTATCTTGTAACTGAAAGTTTGCATCTTTTGAACAACTTTCAATTTCTCCCCTACCAGCTCCTCACTTTCAGTAACCACAAATATAATCATTTTAGGAGGTTTTTTTTTTTTTTTTTAAGATCCCACACACAAGTGAGATCACACAGTATTTATCTTTTTCTATTTTTTTTTAAAATTTCACTTAGCAAAATGCTATCCAGTTTTATTATAGCTTTGTAGTATAGTCCGAAGTCAGAGAACCTGACTCTTTCAGCTCTATTCTTTCTCAAGGTTATTTTGGCTAGTTGGAGTCTTTTATGTTTCCAAAAGTTTTTAAATTACTTTTTTTTTTGGTTCTTTGAAAAATGCTATTGGTATTTGATAACTCTTGCACTGAGTCTGTAGATTTCCTTGGGCAGTATGGTATTTTTCATAGGATTAATTCCTCCAATGGGCTTCCCAGATGGTGCTAGTATAAAGAACCTGCTTGACAATGCAAGAGATGTGAGAGATGCCAGTTCGATCCCAGGGTCTGGAAGATTCTCTGGAGGAGGGCATGGCAACTCACTCCAGTATTCTTGCCTAGAGAACCCAATGGACAGAGGAGCCTGCCAGGCTGCCTAGGGTCCATAGGGTTGCAAAGAGTTGGATATGACTGAAGTGACTTAGCACACACGCATGAAACTCCCCCCATTCATGAGCGCAATGCATCTTTTTATCTGTATTACCTTCAGTTTCTTTCATCAGTGTCTTATACTTTTTTGAGTACAGGGCTTTCACCGCCATAGGCAGATGTATTTCTAGGTATTTTATTCTTTTTTATGCAATTATAATGGGATTATTTCCTTAATTTCTCTTGCAGTTTGCTGTTAGTATGGAGAAATGCAACGTTGTGTATTTTTATATCCTGCAGCTTTACTGACTTCACTGATGATGGACTCTAGCAGTGTTCCGTGGCATCTTTAGGCTCTCTGTGTACAGTATAGAATCATCTGCCAACAGTGCCAGTTTTTCTTCCTTTCCAACTTGAATTCCTTTTATTTCTTTTTCTTATCTGACTGCTGTGGCTAGGATTTCCAATAATATGGTGAATAACAGTGGTTAGAATGGGCGTCTTTGTCTTGCTGCTGATCTTAGAGGATAGGCTTTCAGCTTTTCACCAATGAGGATGATGTTAGCTGTGGGATTATTAGATCTCCATGTCTTTAGGGTCAGTGACCAGAGCTTTATTCATTTCCTTGTGTCATGCCATGTTTTCCTGACCTCTGTGATCCCTGATTGGCTCTATGGACATGTGCACATTGGAGTAAGCTATGTCCTCTTTCCTGCTCAGACTCTGTGCTTTAGGCTGATGCTTTAGTCTCACCTTGTGTTCTGGGATTTTTGCAATAGACTCTTGCCTATGAATAGTCCTGAAGCATATTAGTGTCAAAGGAAAACTTGGTTAGGTATTCAGTATGGATGTGAGAGTTGTGAAGAAGGCTGAGTGCCGAAGAATTGATGCTTTTGAACTGTGGTGTTGGAGAAGACTCTTGAGAGTCCCTTGGACTGCAAGGAGATCCAACCAGTCCATTCTGAAGGAGATCAGCCCTGGGATTTCTTTGGAAGGAATGATGCTAAAGCTGAAACTCCAGTATTTNGGGGCGGGGGGCGGTGCGTGGTGGGGGAATGACAGGAATGATTTTCCTGAGGACCAGGATATTTGCATGACCTCATTTACTTGTTTACTCCAACGCACTTTGTCCTTTCTGAAATGAAATGGGGGAGGAGCTGAGATGCCTCAGGGAGTGTGAGGCAGCAAACGCTGAGATGCTGGGTGACAGAGCAGACTGAAGTGATGCAGACATAGCCAGGGCACACCGAAGAGCCTTGAAAGCCGGAGGAGCCACGAAAGGACGCTCCAAGGAGCCCCCAAGAGGACCTGGCCGTGATCATGCCTTGATTTTAGGCTTCCAGCCCCAGAACTGTGAGAGAATACGTTTCTGTTGGTTTAGCCGCCGATTTTGTGGCCATTCGTTTCTGCCCTAGGAAGGGAATTCAGGGCAGAGTCCACGTGTAGGACTGGAGCGTCCTCCCTGCCCACCGCCTCCTTGAGGCCCTGCAGTGGCGCAGCACCCTCATACGGGTGGGTTCACGAGGTCAGAGCAGTGCTGGGACTGCAGGAAGCCATACCTCAGCTGTAATTGTTATTATTTTTTAATGCTTTTGTTTTCTGTAGTTATTGCACCTGGGTGGGTGGAAAAGACTGAAATGTCAACTGCCCGTAATGTCATTATCATAAATGCTGGGGAACCATCCCGACCAGGGTAAGCTGTAAAGTGTTGGCAGGATACAACCTCCTTGTTTTTCGCCACCAGTGGGCGAGGTGGAATTTAAATCCTCTCGGTATTAAAAAACAAAACCAGTCTGCATAATGGATGATGTTTGCTGTAACTTCTGCCTCTTGGAGTCTCGGGAGAGAGATGACAGATGGAGACGCACTGTTAGGGTTTTAAAAGGCAAAGTTGCTCTTAAACCAAAGTTAGCGATAGTTGCTAACGCTCTTGTGATACCATCAGCCTGTGACTTTTCAGCTTATGTACGGATATCTGGCAGGTGGGGACTGTCCAATCAGGACTCGAAAATGACAAGAGGGCAACTTCAGGACTCGAAAATGACAAGACAGCAACTTCCCTTGAGGGGGTGTGGGTGGGGAGGGGTGGTCCAGTGGTTAGGACTCTGTGCTTTCACTGCCAAGGACCAGGGTTCAATCCCTGCTTGGGGAACTAAAATCCCAGAGGCCAAGTGGCGCAGCCATAACATAACATAAAATATTATAAGAGATATGGACAGGTATGCTGAATTTGAAGAACACTCGCCTGGGCAGAGTCAGGAAGGAACTGGCAGGCAGAGAGTAGCCAAGCCCCAGGCCTAGAACTGAGGATGGGATTTCAACTCCCCTCCAAGAACTGTAGCTCACCCCAGTTGTTCTTACTCTAAAAAAAATGAGGAAAGGAAAAAAATCAGGACAGAATCGAGATCACACACCTGGCAGTTTAAACTTACAAAAACAAGCATTTATTAATCTAGTTTTTCTTCTCTTGCTTTAATACAGAAGCATGAGGCTGATGGTCTGGTAACATTGATGTGAAGCCAAAAGCCCAACCAGTCTTGATTCCAAAATCCCATGACTGGCCTTCGTTAGGCAACAGGATTGCAGTTACAGTGTGGTCTCAAGTCCATACAGGAAGCCGACCAACCCCAGGGTCTCCTGCACCTGCCCGGGCTTGCTGGGTGGGCCAGGGAACACGAGAATCAATAGCACAGTGCAGACGGATGGAGGCGGCGGCTTCGGGCAGAACACTGCCGAGGTGTACTTCCCCTGACAGAAGCTGGAGCTGTCCACCCACAAAGCTTCTTGGTCATGGGCCCGCTTCCCTGGGCAGCATCCTCCTCTGGCCCGGGGTCGGAAGGCTGCGCACCCAGATCGCCCTGAGCTGCGGTCCCCACACGCCAGCACAAGCCTGAGCTGCCATGACTGTCTTCCGGCGGGTCTGCCCGGCCAGCTGGTGCTACCGCTGCTTGTGTGGAAGGGGCTTCCTGGGCGGTGGGAGCTCCCTGTGGATCAGGGTGAGTCCACAGAGGATGAGGAACACTCCACCCCACCACAAGACCTCCTGGCACTCTCCATACAACACAAAACCCAAGAAGGCCTGTGGGACAGAGACAGCTGTGAGGCCAGGTGGACACATGCCTGCAGGGTGGGTGGGCACCACCTGACTCCCCTGTGGCCCAGTGCCTCCCAGGGCAGGAAGAAAGGTCTGGAGCTGGAAGTCTTGGGCCTGAAACCCAGCTGTGATCTTCAACAAGTCTCATCTGTAGAAGTGGGGCGGGTACCTCCTCATGGCACTGGACCNGAGGAAATGTGGTCTCCTCTTCTGGGAACACCTCAGGAAATGCAGTCTCATCTTCTGGGACCACCTCAGGCTCTGTCATCTCCTCCTCTGGAACAAAAGTACTCGCTGTGGTCGTCCTTGTGACAGTGGTAGGTACTGTGCTTGTCGTCGTGGCAACAGTAGGTACTGTGGTTGTCAAGACAACGATAGGCACCATGGTCTTTATCATGATAACTGTAGGCAGTGTGATCATTGTTGATACATCAGTGGGCTCTGAAGGCCTAACCTGTGAAAGGCACACACACCAGGATTCTGAGGTTGGCCTGGGTGATCTCTTCCTGGGCACTCACCAACGGTTTCCCACACTGGGTTTCCTGGTCTACCCAGGACCACCTGTCCTCAGGTTGCTTCATCTACAGGGACCACAGTGGCACTAGCCTCTCTGCCCTACTTCCCAGCTCTGTGACCTTGGGCAAAGCTACTCTCTCCCTCTCTCTGAACCTCTATCTCCATGTCTGTGGTGAGGAAGTTAGTGGTGTTTGATGCATTAGAAAGAAGCTATAGAAAGTTCCAGCACAGGCCAGGTCCACATGGGACCTTAAGGAATGGGCTCTGTGCTCTTGTTGTTCATAGCCAAGGGTGAGTGAGCTGCATCCATGGACCTGCACTGTTCAGCCCTTCTCTCCATCAGTGGCTTTGCTGGAGAGAAGCAGAAGGGAAGGGGAACGAGCGAGCCTGTGCTCAGGAAATGGCTGTCTCTGGGTGATCCTGTGCTGGGCCCAGTGCCAGCTCCTGAGTTCTCTTCTCAATGCACCTGAAGATGGGTGGTCCTCAGGTGGCAAGACTCCTGGTTGGGAAATGTGGGGGTTTGGTCCCAGGTCCCCAGGAAGATGGGCAGGGAGCAGAGGACACAGACACACACGGGACTGTCATACTGCAAGAGCCCTCACCAGCTGGCACTAGACACAGGGGCAGTGGGATTAAGCACAGAATCCCTCTTCTCAAAGAAACCTCACTCAAAGTGACAGGCTCTGTTATTGTCCATACTGGGCTGCTCCAGGCTAAGCAGCCTGGATGCTGTAGAGCTGGGAAAAGCAGCCCCTGAGGGCAGCCGTTGTTCCCAGTTTCCTCCTCCTGAGCTGAGCCCCACCCTCCCCACAGCCCTGCCAGCTCCCCAGGAGCAGAGGGCAGAGCCAGCTTGCAGAGAGGGGCAGTGGAGGAGCATGAGAAAGGAGGAGAGGCAGAAGGGAGGCTGACGACCTCTGCAAAGTGACCGCCTGTGTTCCCCAAACAGACTTGGGAGGCCGGGGCTGTGATGGTCACGAGTGTGTTCAGAGCCCTGCCTGGGGCTGCGCCCACGCAGTGAAGACACACGCTGACTGATCACTGCCACAGCTCTCCTGCCTTCCAGACTCCTGGGTCTGGGACCCTGATTTGGAGGGCCTAAGGGTCTCAGAGGGCCTGGAATCTGTCTCCTAGTATAGCATCCCAGCCTCTTACACTCAACCTGGATGGAATCCAGGCTGGAGCCTTGAGCTCTCCACCACAAGGCCTGGCCAGGGGCGGTGGCATGGTGGGTCCACGGTGGGCAGAATATCAACACCATTTCTAGAATTGCTTAGAGCTTGAATTGGTATATTTCAAGTTAGTTCACAGAGAGGGTAGAGTTTCTGCAAGGTCTGGACAGATGCCTTCAACCTAGGTGTTCTTGTAGAAGGATTTGCTGTGATTTTTACAAACCTGATGAAGGGTTAAGGGCACCTATCTGGCAGTGGGATGCTGCCTGAGATGCCTGTCTCATAAACTACTTGCCTGGCCTTTCCCAAGCAATTTTGCTCCACTTACCTCTTCTTTCCAGGTTTTGTGTTCCTCCATTTTCCCCCCCGTCCACTGAGGTTCTTGCGGCCCCACCCTGTCATTCCCACAATCCTTGCCAGCAATTTTCAAGTCTTCATCTACAAGGTTGACACCATTGTCCAGGCTGTAATCAATGAAAACCTCCCTAAAGCACAGAAAGGCAGAGGGTAACCAATGGATCAAAGAGACACAGCCCTTGGCTTAGTCCATAGCTCTCTCACGGTAATGATTTTGACTATCAGTCATTTGGGGCTATCAGAGAGCAGTCAGCAGGGGTAAGGGGAGTTTATCCCCAAGCACCATGAGATTGACCTCCGCAATGAAGGTTATCAGACAGTGAGGAGTCCTGAGTGGTGTCAGATGTCCTCCTGGCCATGAGCTAAGTGGCCCGGAACAGCTGTATTGTGTCACCATCCTGACTCCTCTGTATGCACAGAATATGCTGGTGTCCCTTGGAAAAGCTGCCTGGAGCAAAGTTACCATCCCTGCTTGCATGACTTCTCCTGAATCCTTCCCTATGCAGTGGCTGGGCCACAGCGGGTCCCTGAGCTCCTTGAGGGACCACCAACCAGGCTAGGTGAAGATGATGCCCTGAGCTCTCCTGAGACAGATATGTGTTGCCCAGCAGAGGTGACTTCCTACATTCTTGGCCCAATCGCCCCCGAACCCTAAATACTTACTGTCCAGCCTTGTCAAACATATGTCCTGGGCAAATTAATTTTTCGTTGTTGATAGAGATGGGTCTTTTTCCTAAAAAAAAAAAAACCCACAAAATTGTCATTGGACATGTCCATTCATTTGTCTTTCCCATTCTGTTTGCCCTTGGAAGCAGAGCTAACACTTGGGCAGAAGCAACTTTTCTTCTGACATGTACCATGTACCAAGCACTGAGCTCTGGTGTTTTGTTTTTTTAAACTTTATTTAAATACAGTTGATATACAATATTACCTAAGTTCCAAGTGTACAATACGGTGATTCACAAAATTTAAAGTTTGTACTCTGTTTATAGTTGTTACATTAATAAAGGGCACTGATATTAAAAGGGAACAAAGCAGACAGAGGCCCTGCTCTCAAGGGCCTGACATTTGTGGCACTAGAGAGGGAGACAGGCAATAAAGTCACAAACGATGGACAAAAAATGTCAGCGTGAAAAGTGCTGTGATGTCAATAAAAAAGGGAAGGAATAGGGAAGGGGAGGAAGACACAGCTGCTTAGGAGTAGGTGACCTGTCCTGCCTTTTGGAGACACAGTTTCTCTTTAAGAGAGAGTGAAATATTTACACAGGACATGACGGGATGTCTGGGATTTGCTTCACAATAATCAATTGTGAGAGTATCAGCAAAACCAGATTGGCCAGGGTTGATAATTACTGAAAGTAGGTAAGGCTGCTTCAGGGGTGCTGTGCAACTTTTGCTACTTTTGTATGTTACTGAAGATTCTCATTAAAGATGAGGTGTGTCTGAGGTGGGATTCCTGGAGTGGAACCAGGTGAGAGGAAAGCTGAGGAACAATCTGGAGAAGAGGGTCCAGGCTGTAGGTGCCTGTGCTGAGGCCTGAGGTAACTAGTTTAGCTTGTTGATGGAAAGAGAATGGGGCCTCGTGGGCCCTGGGAAGGGGGGTGGGCTTTATTTTAAGTACAGGGAGTGTGTCAAGGGACTGGCCAGGTCCAGGTGAGTTTGGACACCAAAGAAGCAGGACCTGCAGCTGGCCTGGATGTGGGATGAGAACAGAGGCGTGAAGGCCGACGTGCAGGTTAGTGAGCAGAGCATCTGGTGGGGGGCGCGGGTGGTGGCACCGTCTGTGGACACAGGGAAGCCTCTGGGTTTGGGCTTGTTCTATAATTCTGAGGGAGCTGGGTGCTGGCCCTCAGGATCCTCCGACGTGTGTCGTGAGTAGCCGTGGAGCCTTCTCCCCTGAGGCATGTTAGGCATTACTGACAAACCACTTCTTCCACTTTAGATGCCGTGTATAAGTGACAATTCACAGTACTNTGAGCTCTCCTGAGACAGATATGTGTTGCCCAGCAGAGGTGACTTCCTACATTCTTGGCCCAATCGCCCCCGAACCCTAAATACTTACTGTCCAGCCTTGTCAAACATATGTCCTGGGCAAATTAATTTTTCGTTGTTGATAGAGATGGGTCTTTTTCCTAAAAAAAAAAAAACCCACAAAATTGTCATTGGACATGTCCATTCATTTGTCTTTCCCATTCTGTTTGCCCTTGGAAGCAGAGCTAACACTTGGGCAGAAGCAACTTTTCTTCTGACATGTACCATGTACCAAGCACTGAGCTCTGGTGTTTTGTTTTTTTAAACTTTATTTAAATACAGTTGATATACAATATTACCTAAGTTCCAAGTGTACAATACGGTGATTCACAAAATTTAAAGTTTGTACTCTGTTTATAGTTGTTACATTAATAAAGGGCACTGATATTAAAAGGGAACAAAGCAGACAGAGGCCCTGCTCTCAAGGGCCTGACATTTGTGGCACTAGAGAGGGAGACAGGCAATAAAGTCACAAACGATGGACAAAAAATGTCAGCGTGAAAAGTGCTGTGATGTCAATAAAAAAGGGAAGGAATAGGGAAGGGGAGGAAGGCACAGCTGCTTAGGAGTAGGTGACCTGTCCTGCCTTTTGGAGACACAGTTTCTCTTTAAGAGAGAGTGAAATATTTACACAGGACATGACGGGATGTCTGGGATTTGCTTCACAATAATCAATTGTGAGAGTATCAGCAAAACCAGATTGGCCAGGGTTGATAATTACTGAAAGTAGGTAAGGCTGCTTCAGGGGTGCTGTGCAACTTTTGCTACTTTTGTATGTTACTGAAGATTCTCATTAAAGATGAGGTGTGTCTGAGGTGGGATTCCTGGAGTGGAACCAGGTGAGAGGAAAGCTGAGGAACAATCTGGAGAAGAGGGTCCAGGCTGTAGGTGCCTGTGCTGAGGCCTGAGGTAACTAGTTTAGCTTGTTGATGGAAAGAGAATGGGGCCTCGTGGGCCCTGGGAAGGGGGGTGGGCTTTATTTTAAGTACAGGGAGTGTGTCAAGGGACTGGCCAGGTCCAGGTGAGTTTGGACACCAAAGAAGCAGGACCTGCAGCTGGCCTGGATGTGGGATGAGAACAGAGGCGTGAAGGCCAACGTGCAGGTTAGTGAGCAGAGCATCTGGTGGGGGGCGCGGGTGGTGGCACCGTCTGTGGACACAGGGAAGCCTCTGGGTTTGGGCTTGTTCTATAATTCTGAGGGAGCTGGGTGCTGGCCCTCAGGATCCTCCGACGTGTGTCGTGAGTAGCCGTGGAGCCTTCTCCCCTGAGGCATGTTAGGCATTACTGACAAACCACTTCTTCCACTTTAGATGCCGTGTATAAGTGACAATTCACAGTACTTACCTTTGTCTGTCTGACTTCAGTTAGCATAATAGCCTCTAGATCCAACCATGTTATTTCAAATTGTACAATTTCACTATTTTTCATAGCTGAGTAACATTTCCTTGTGTACGTGGCTATGTAGCACATCTTTATCTATTCATCTGTTGAGGGACACTTAGGTTGCTTCCATATCTTGTCTATTATAAATAATGCTGCTGTGAACATTTTTTACTTTCATGAGGAATCTCTACATTGTTTTCCTTAGTGACTGCACCAATTCACAATTCCATCAACAGTACACTAGTCTTCACTTTTCTCCGCATCCTGGCCAACATGTGCTAATAGCTTTTGACATGTGTGAGGTGACATCTCATGGTGGTTTTGACTTACATAATTAGTGATGCTGGTAATCTGTTTATGTGCCTATTGGCTATCTGTATATCTTACATGGAAAAATATCTATTTAGGTTTTCTGCCCATTTTTAAACAGTTTTTTTTTATATTGAAGTGTATGAGTTATTTATATATTCTGGATATTGACTCATTAGTCATACCATTTGCAAATATTTTCTCTTTCAGTAGCTTGTCTTTTCATTTTGTCGATAGTTTATTTTTCTGTGAAAAAGATTTTAAGTTTAATTTGGTCCCATTTGTGTATTTTTGATTTCTTTTTCACTGCCTTAGAAGACAGGTCCAAAAATATATTACTACAATTTGTGTCAAAGAATACTTTATGTTTTCTTCTAGGAGTTGTATGGTTTCAGGTATTAAACTTACATCTTTAATGCATTTTTATTTTCTATTTTTTTGGTATATGATGTGAGGAAATGTTCTGTCATTCTTTTTTTGTGCAGCTGTCCAATTTTTCCAGCACCACATACTGAAGAGCTTGACTTTTCTCCATCATATATATTCTTGCCTCCTTTGTCATAGATTAAGCAGTGGCCAAAGGACTGGAAGTGGTCAGTTTTCACTCCAAAGAAAGGCAATGCCAAAGAATGTTCAAACTACCACACAATTGCACTCATCTCACACATTAGCAAAGTAGTGCTCAAAATTCTCCAAGCCAGGCTTCAACAGTATGTGAATTGAGAACTCCCAGATATTTGAGCTGGATTTAGAAAAGGTAGAGGAACCAGAGATCAAATTGCCAACATCCATAGGATCATAGAAAAAGCAAGATAATTCCAGACAAACATCTACTTCTGCCTTCATTGATTACACTAAAGCCTTTGACTGTGTGGATCACAACAAACTGTGGAAAATCCTTAAAGAGATGGGAATACCAGATCACCTGACCTGCCTCCTGAGAAATCTGTAGGCAAGTCAAGAAGCAACAGTTAGAGCCAGACATGGAACAACAGACTGGTTCCAAGTTGGGAAAGGAGTATGTCAAAGCTATATATTGTCACCTTGCTTATTTAACTTATATGCAGAGTACATTATGCAAAATGCCAGACTGGATGAAGCACAATCTGGAATCATAATTACAGAGAGAAATATCAATAACCTCAGATATGCAGATAACATCACCATTACACAGAAAGCAAAGAGGTACTAAAAAGCCTCTTGGTGAAAGTGAAAGAGGAGAGTGAAAATATGGCTTAAAACTTAACATTCAAAAAACTAAGAGCATGGCATCCCAGTTCCATCACTTCACGACAAATAGATAGGAAAACAATGGAAACAGTGAGAGACTTTGTTTCCTGGGCTCCAAAATCACTGCAGATGGTGACTGCAGCCATGAAATTAAAAGACACTTGCTCCTTGGAAGAAAAACTATGATAAATCTAGACAACATATTAAAAAGCAGAGACATTACCAACAAAGGTCTGTCTAGTCAAAGCTATGGTTTTTCCAGTAGTCATATATGGATTCGAGAGTTGGACCACAAAGAAAGCTGAGAGCCAAAGAATTGATGTTTTTGAACTATGGTGTTGGAGAAGACTCTTGAGAGTCCCTTGGACAGCATGGAGATCAAATCAGTCTATTCTAAAAGAAGTCAGTCCTGAATATTCATTGGAAGGACTGATGCTGAAGCTGAAACTCCAGTACTTTGATCACCCGATGCGAAGAGCTGACTCATTGGAAAAGACCCTGATGCTGGGAAAGATTGAAAGCAGGAGGAGAAGGGGACGACAGAGAATGAGATGGTTGGATGGCATCACNTGAAGCTGAAACTCCAGTACTTTGATCACCCGATGCGAAGAGCTGACTCATTGGAAAAGACCCTGATGCTGGGAAAGATTGAAAGCAGGAGGAGAAGGGGACGACAGAGAATGAGATGGTTGGATGGCGTCACCGACTTAACGGATGTGAGTTTGAGCAAACTCTGGGAGTTGGTGATGGACAGGGAAGCCTGGCATGCTGCCGTCTATGGGGTTGCAAAGAGTTGGACACAGTTGAGCAACTGAACTGACCATACGTGCCTGCATTTATTTCTGGGATCTCTATACAGTTCCATGATTCTTTGTGCCAATTTTTGTGTCATTATCCTGCTGTCTTGATTGTTGCAGTTTGTGGTATTGCTTGAACACAGGAAGCATGATATTTCTAGCTTTGTTCTTTTCTCTCAAGTTTACATTGGCTATTCTTTATTTTTATTTTTTTGTGATTCTGTAGAAATTTTAGGATTACTTATTTCATTTCTGTGAAAAATGTCAGAGAGTTTTTTTCCTAGGAATTACATTACATTTGTAGATTGCCTTGTGTAGCACGGATATTTTAACAATATTAATTCTTCCATTTCAAGAACATGGCTTTTCTTTCCATTTATTTGTGCCTTCACTTTCTTTCATCAGCGTCAGGTAGTTTCAAGAATAGGTCTTTGACCTCCTTGGTAAGTTTATACCTAGGTATTTTATTTTTTTTGATGCAGTTGTAAACAGGATTGTTTTCTTTAATTCTCTCTCTGTTAGTTTATTATTGGGCTTCTCTGATAACTCAGTTGGCAAAGAATCTGCCTGCAATGCAGGAGACCTCTGTTTGATTCCTGGATCGGGAGGATCCTCTGGAGAAGGGATAGGTGACCACTCCACTATTCTTGAGCTTCCCTTGTGGCTCAGCTGCTAAAAGATCCTGCAATGCAGGAGACCTGGGTTCAATTCCTGGGTTAGGACAATTCCCTGGAGAAGCCAGTTCAAGGGGTTCCAAAGAGTTGGATATCCCTGAGTGACTTTCACTTTCTGATAGTTTATTAGTGTATAGAAATGCAACAAATTTATGCATATTAATCTTGCATCATGCAACTTATTGACTTCATTTATTAGTTTTAGTAGTTCTTTTGGTGAAATTTCTTTTTTAAAAAGAAAGAAGAGCTAATACCTATCCTTCTGAAACTATTTCAAAACACTGAAGGGGAGGCAACACTCCCAAAATCATTCTTCAAAATCACCATTACCCAGATGCCCAAAGTAGACATGATGTCATCTGCAGATAGTGATGGATTTATTTGTTATTTCAATTTGGATGTCTTTTACTTCACTTTTTGTCTGTTCTCTGTGCCTAGGCCTTCCAATATATGTTAAATAAAGTGATAAGAGTGGGCATCCTTGTCTTGTTCCTGATTTTAAAAGAAAAGCTTTCACATTTTCACTAATCTGTATTATGTCAGTTGTGGGATTGCCATAAATAGCTTTTATTAAATTGAGATATGCTCTTTCTATACCACCTTTGATGAGAGTTTTTTTTTTATCATGAAATGGGTATTGAATTTCATCAAATGCTTTTTCTGTGTCTATTGAGATCATCATGTGATTTTTATCCTTATTTTTTTTCTATTGTCAATGTGGTGAATTATATTCATTGATTTATGGATATTGAATCGTTCTTACATCCCTGAAATAAATCTCAATGGATCATGATGTTTAATCCTTTTTATATATTATTGAATTCAGTTGGCTAATATTTTGTTGAGCTTTTTCATCTATATTCATCAGAGATATTGGCCCATAATTTTCTTTTTCTGTAGTGACCATGTCTACTTTTGGCATCTGGGTAATGGTGATTTTGAAGAATGATTTTGGGAGTGTTGCCTCCCCTTCAGTGTTTTGAAATAGTTTCAGAAGGATAGGTATTAGCTCTTCTGTGTAAGTTTGGTAGAATTCCCCTGTAAAGCCATGTCATCTTGGACTTTTGATTGGTGGGAGTGTTTTGATCACATATTCAATTTCAATACTAGAGGTCAGTCTGTGTAGATCTATTTCCTCCTGATTCAATCTTGGAAGATTATATGTTTCTAGAAATTTACCAATTTCTTCTTGATTGTCCAATTTGTTGGCATACAACTGGTTGTAACATTCCTTTATGACTTTTTGTATCACTGTGATATCAGTTGTGATTTCTTCTCTCACTTCTTGTTTCAGTCCTTTCTATTTTATTTTTATTTTGTTGCCACTTTTATTTTTTAATTGAAGGAAAATTGCTTTACAGAATTTTGTTGTTTTGTCAAACATCAACAAGAATCAGCCATAGGTACACCCATGTCCCCTCCCTCCTGAACATCCCTCCCATTTCCTTCCCCATCCCATCCTTCTAGATTGTTACGGAGCTCCTGTTTGAATGCTCTGAGTCATACAGCAAATGCTCATTGGCTATCTATTTTATATATGGTATCGTAAGTTCCCCTGTTACACTCTCCATACATCTCACCCTCTCCCTCCTCCCCTCCCTCAGTGTCCATAAGTCTGTTCTCTATGTCTGTTTCTCCATTGCTGCCCTATAAACAAATTCATCAGTACCATCTTTTTAGATTCCATATGTATGCATCAGTACACAATATTTATATTTCTCTTTTGACTTACCTCACTCTATATAATAGGCTGTAGGCTCATCCATCTCATTAGAACTGATTCAGATGCCTTCCTTTTCAATGGCTGTGTAGTACTCCATTGTATACGTGTACCACAGCTTCTTTATCCATTCATCTGTTGACAGCCATCTAGGTTGCTTCCATATTCTAGCTATTGTAAATAGTACTGCAATGAACACTGGGGTACGTGTGTCTTTTTCAATTTTGGGTATATGCCTAGTAGGAGGATTGCCTGCTCATATGGTGGCTTTATTCCTAGTTTTTAAAGGAATCCCCATATTGTCTTCCATAGTGGCTGTATCAATTTATATTCCCACCATCAATGCAAGAGGGTTCCCTTTTCCCAACACCCTCTCAAGCATTTATTGTTTGCAGGCTTTTTGATGATGGCCGTTCTGTGTTTCAGTCCTTTCTCTTTTTTCTTGACGAGCCTGGATAAAGGTTTATCTATCAACTTAATTTTTTCAAAAGAGATCTTGATGTCCTAGGAGACTGATTACTCACTAGCTTTGCATACGAAGGGTGAGGCTTCCAGCCAAGTCTCTTCATCCACTTGTTCATTCTGCCTTTATTCTTACAACATCTACAGTGCGTGGGCAGCAAGGACTTTGAAAGCTTGGTTGGATGAAAGGAATGCAGTGTGTTGTGTGACATTTCTAACTTGACGTACCAAGGGGGTTACTTACCATAGACTCTTCTGGGGCCCAAATGATATCTGCAAACAATTTCATCCTTCCTTTTTTGATGTAGGCCAGATGCAGAAAATATTACTCTATAGGCTTCTGCAAGAGTAACATCCAAAGGTCTGTGTTAGGAGGGGCTCAGTGCTGTCTTCCCTCTGACCTCACAATTATAGAATTTCACTCAAAACTGAATTCCCAAATGGTTTCTATGAGGAAGTAGCTCTGTCTGAACCAAATTCTGGTTACTTTCTGTGCAAGATCCTCAGCTGGGATCACTGAGGGTCCATTCTGAGGATACTGGGTTGGGTTTTGAGCATTTGGGGTGCTGGTACAACGCTCTCTGAACAGTTGAGCTAAGAGACACCCAGTCTCATACCCTCCACAGGGACAAATCTGGACCCTGGAAAGCCACGCTCTTCCCTAAGGGGTATAGACAGTGCTGGCCACTGAAAACCACAGAAGAACCAAGACAACGCAGGCTGAAACAGTCCTGACCTTCGAGTTGAGCACACAAGCCTGGTGCTTGAGGGTTTTCTGATACCTGAGGGTCTGTTTCACCTCCCTATATTTCTCTGTGTCTATGGCAGGCTAGAGACCCCAGGAGCAAAATCAGGACCTGGGTGAGGCACGCAATGAGGCAAGCACCCTGCACAGGGGAGTTCCCCATGGAGGGTGACATCCTGTCTTAGCTGCAGTCTCAAGTCTGCAGTGACCATTCTTCACCTCCGTCTTCCTGCCCCTTCATGTGCTTCACACAATGCCCTACCCCCACCAGAGAGTCATCAAGCACTTCCTTTAGCCAGGGTGGTGGACACCGATACGCAGTCTGGGCCACAGCCCTTCGCCAGACTACTGGGTCCCCAGTGGTGCTTCCTGGCAACTGAAGCAAATGCCAGGGGATCCAGAGAGGGCAAGTCACAGGCCTGCCCCTGGGGAGCTGGCCAGGATGAATGCAGGTCATCCTACTGCAAGTCCATGGTCTTTAGCCTCCACCCCTGCATCCTGGCAAAGGTTGGCTTGTTCCAATTGCATATACTTGATTTGCTCAAGATTGATTAACTTGGGAAGCATTCCTCAGAAATGCCAGCACAGCCATGGACCTGGCAGTCCTGATTCCTCCTACTTCAGATGTTTCCGTAGTTTCCATCAGATCAAGGTGGGGTTTGCAAATTCTCTTTTGAAGTAAATAGATTCTTGGCCTGCTAACATGTTTTGGGACATGTTTTCCAACATGTTTATGCTGGAAACATAAACCCCCATAAGGGACCTGGCGGTCCCAGCCTCGTGGTGAAGATTGAGCCCAGCCTCTTCTTCCGTGAGGGTGACCGGAGGGAGGGCAGCAGCAGAGGTCAGGGCCAGCTGATAATCCAGCGCCCAGACCACACTGGCTTCCTCAGGAGCAGCGCGCGCTGCCTGCCACCTGGGCGCCTTCGTTTCTCCTTGGGTCTCCCGCTGCCTTCAGCGCTGCTCAGGCGCTGCATCAGCTCTGCAACAGAGCCCCTCTGACCCAGGCAGTGCTGCTCTCAAAGGATGGCAGGTCTCCAGACTGGAAGGGGGGTGATGGTTTCAATATTTCAGCAAAAGAAACTTTCAGATAAAGGACGGTTGTTTTGTCCAGAAAGTTGTCCCTTTTTCTTCCCAAATTTCTACCCATCGTGCCTTAATTCTTCCAACAGTACCAACCATGGGAAGAAAATGAAGTGACAGGAAGGTCTAAAATTGGCTTCCAGGGCTGTATTTGCTGCATTTCCATATGCAGTTCACTGCCCACCAGCTCTCACAGGGCAGAAGTACGGACAGTCCCTGGAAGGGAGACCCAGCCTTTCTGGAATGGAGAGCTTTCTCTCTGAAAGCAAACCTCCAGGCCACCCGGGGGTTCCAAAGAGCTGGGAGGGCAGGCCTCTCCCTGAGAAGGCTGGTGGAGACGAGCAGGAAGAGGGCATCTAACTTGCTTGAGACTGACTAGGGTACACAGATGAATGTGACCTGCCCTCCCCAGGGAGCAGGGAGCTCCACATGCATAAGCATGTCCTGGAGCACCACATGCTGAGTGGCACATCCACATCCAGAGAAACTGGACTTTGACCAATTGTTACCCGACTCTCCACTTAAGGCAGAAATTCTACTCTGGTCTTGATCGAGGGGATTTCTTTCCCAAGTTTACAGGGTGGTAAATATCAGGATGGTCCTACAGTATGACTTCTAGTATCAACCTATTAGGAACAATCTGAATGTTGACCACGGGAGACTAATGGAAGAAACTGGCCCATCCACATGATAGAAGACTGTGCAGAAAGTTGGAACATTCTGTGTACTGCAAGATCCTATTAGTTTAAAAATATCCTTGTAAAGTATACTTAGGAGTTCCATGTGAAAGAGGAATTCTCTGTGGTTGCTCTCTCTGGACATATTAGGCTGGGACAGGGGGGACCTTATCAAGGTGGAAGGGCAGCCTCTGCCCAGGCTGGTTGCCAGCGTGCCCCGCGCTGTGTGTGCAGTGTCCTGCCTTCATCCCTCGGGTTCTCCTGCCCCATACAGCCCCCGCAGAGGGGCTCTGGCAGACTCGAGTAGGACACCAGACCTCGGGGGAGGGCTTGCTCTGCACTGCTTCCTACTACGGCCTCCAATGCTGGGTCTCACCTGCCGGGCTGGTCACAGACAGGAAAGAGCGTGACCAGGTGGTGCCTCCAGCCTGCCTTCCAGGGTCAAATCCCAAGCACATCCCAAGCAACACACAGCAGCGGTGAACCCCTAAACCACAGAGGCAGATGCCCCAGGCCAGACCCTGGGCTCACCCATTTGAGTCACAGAAGAGAAGTTCTAAAGCAGCAAATTGGCTTTTGGAGGAAGCAGTCAGGGAGTAGCTGCCTCCATGGCAGGGGCGGGACGGGGGGGCCGGGATTGCCTGGGAAGGGAGCTGAGAGGACATTCTGGGGCAACTCGAGTGTTCTGAGTCTTCATGTGTGCACTTGCCAGAACTCATCAAGTAATACACTGAAGTCTGCTGCATTTCAAAAAGAGAATCTTAACAAATTTCTTTTTTCCAAGTTAAAGATGTGTGTTGTGATAGCTTGGTGACTGTAATTTTTTTTAACTTAATTTTGTTTTAAACACTTTATTTTGTATTAGGGTATAGCTGATTAACAATGTGATACTTTCGGCTCNCCTGGGCTCACCCATTTGAGTCACAGAAGAGAAGTTCTAAAGCAGCAAATTGGCTTTTGGAGGAAGCAGTCAGGGAGTAGCTGCCTCCATGGCAGGGGCGGGACGGGGGGGCCGGGATTGCCTGGGAAGGGAGCTGAGAGGACATTCTGGGGCAACTCGAGTGTTCTGAGTCTTCATGTGTGCACTTGCCAGAACTCATCAAGTAATACACTGAAGTCTGCTGCATTTCAAAAAGAGAATCTTAACAAATTTCTTTTTTCCAAGTTAAAGATGTGTGTTGTGATAGCTTGGTGACTGTAATTTTTTTTAACTTAATTTTGTTTTAAACACTTTATTTTGTATTAGGGTATAGCTGATTAACAATGTGATACTTTCGGCTCAACAGTGAAGGCATTCAGCCATATATATACATGTGTCCATTCTCCCCCAAACTCTCCTCTTATCCAAGCTGCTGCTTAACGTTGAGCAGAGTTCCATCTACTGTACAGTAGGTCCTTATTGGTTATCCATCTTAAATATAGTAGTGTGTACATATCTATCCCAAACTCCCTAGCAATCCCTTCCTTCAGCAACCATAAGTTTGTCCTCTGTGAGCCTATGTTTTGTAAGTAAATTTATTTATATTTCTTTTTAGATTCCATATATAAAGTATGACACAGTATATTTCTCCTTCTTTGTTTGATTTACTTCACTCAGTATAACAATCTCTAGGTTCATCCATGTAGCTGCAAATGGCATTATTCCATTCTTTTTAATGGTTGAATAATATTCCATTGTATATATATGTACACACACCAGATGTTCTTCTTCTTTTTTTTAATACAACTGTTTTCACACAGCTTATTCAGAAGTTTAAAAGTTAAAATGTGGGCATTCCCCCGCTCCTCAAAAAAATATCCCATGCCACTTTCCAACATACAGACTATCACCCTCCTGTTCTCATTACCCATGCTTACCACACACTCTTGCAAAAGACATGGGGTCAAGACCCCACTTTATTTGGTAATCCAAAGAAAGTACATGGTTACACAAAAGACTCTCACTTCCTTGTCACCAGCAAACATGACTGAAAGAATAAGGGGCAAACGCATTATCTTCATCCTGAGTTACTGCTACTGCTGCTATGTCGCTTCAGTTGTGTCCAACTCTGTGCGATCCCATAGATGGAAGCCAACCAGGCTCCCCCATCCCTGGGATTCTCCAGGCAAGAGTACTGGAGTTAACATTTCCTTAAAATTCTTTTTCCTTCCTCTAAGTCATTAAAACCCAAAGCAGTTTCACTTACTACTGTAACTTTGATGTTCCTTTTTTTTTTTCCTGAATGGCTAAGCTAGGACATACTTTCCTTTCATAGATGATGTTTACAACCTCAAGACTGGCAGGAAGCAGTATCCCAGGTGTGATTTGACCATAACACTTCGCAATAGGCAATGTTACCACATAGGTGCTATTGATGCTTTAAGAGTCACCAAAATTTTTTAAAGCAATAATGCATTAATATGGAGCCTCCACATATTTCTGATCCAGCAAAACTTCTCTAAAGGTGGTGGCAGCTGTGAAAGAAAAGGCACTTTGTGCTAAAATTCAGA
>SJYV01015684.1:0-15586 GCA_006410875.1 Neotragus pygmaeus | reverse complement strand
GCGCTTATAGGTACAACTGATGAAGACCCAGTCTTTATTCTTGTAGTCTGTCTCAGGGTGATTACTTGTTGCCACTGTTGGCTTAATCAGATTCTGGAAACTTATTGAAGTTTGAGGTACCATCAATGTTTTTGATTCCAGTAGATATTGCAGCAGGTCTCTCTCTATTCCCAGTCAACACCTTCAAAAAAAGAATTGTTTTTGATTTCCTCAACTCCAGGGGCTCCAATTCTATGTTCTTATTCACAGCAGAATCTCAGAATTAGATCCTTGGCTTTCTCAGAAATAGGAACTTCTAGAGGAAAAGTCAAAGTTTCTTTCTGGTTCATCACCTTCTTATATGTCTCTTGAGGGGCCTCAGGACGTAAATGTGGGTAGCCAATGAGCATTTCATACTTGATCACCCCCAGCGACCACCAATCACAGAGCTTATTGTACTCGGTCTGCATGAACACCTCAGGAGCAATGTAGTCAGGAGTGACTACTGTGGGGAAGGCTAGCTGACATCTATTTGTTTTCCAGGTTTCTGCTTTTTGGAATTCGCGTTCTGAAAAGTGAAATCACTGGGGAGGCTGTGGTTCAGATTCCTATAAAATTCTGTCCTATGTGCTTTNGTGACTACTGTGGGGAAGGCTAGCTGACATCTATTTGTTTTCCAGGTTTCTGCTTTTTGGAATTCGCGTTCTGAAAAGTGAAATCACTGGGGAGGCTGTGGTTCAGATTCCTATAAAATTCTGTCCTATGTGCTTTTTTCAGTCCTGTGCAAAGGCCAAAGTCAGAAAGCTTCATATGGCCCTTGCTGTCCAGGAGAAGGTTGTCTGGTTTGATATCTCCGTGGATGACTCCAAGTTGGTGAATAGAGTCTAAGGCTAACACTGCTCTGCTATATAAAACTGAGTCTCCGCTTTTGTCAGTGTCTTTTTTCATCAACAGGGTCATCATGTCCCCTCCAGGCCGGAACTCCAGGATTAGGTAGAGGTTTAGCTTATCCTGAAAACGATAGAACATTTTCACAACCTGCGAACTGTCTGCCTGCACGAATGTGGCCAACCTGCTCTTTTCCAAGCGTATCTGCTTTACGAAGTATTTTGACTGCATACACATGGCCCATATCTTTCTTCTGAAGAAGCCGCACCTCACCAAAGGCTCTTCTGCCTATTACTTCTAAGGACTCAAAATCTTCCAGTCCAAGTCTTGTTCTCTTCAAATGAAGAAACTCTGTTTCCTTCCGAGCATGCGCTGATCTCTGGAGTCGTTTCTCTTCATTCTTCTCCCATCAGTTTTTCTGACTTCTTTTGTCTCATTTCTCGTTCTTCATGTTGAGCAATAAGGTTGCTATAAAAACCCTCCAGTGTCACTCTGGTCACTGTCACCCTTTCCTTTGTGTGACTACTCATGGACGAGCAAGGTGTTGGGCCGTCAATCCCACGGCGGGGCCCCAGGGGAGGCAGCGCGGGGCGGCCAGTAGCTGCGGACGCGCCCGGGGCCGGCGGGCTCCCTGTGCGGGGAGGCGAAACCCCAACAGCAGCTGCCGGCCTCCCAGAGGAGGGGAGGGGACGCGTTAAGGGCTCTGAAGTAGGGGCCGAGGGGCGGTTGCAGGTGAAGACAACAGGAAGATCCCCAGCTGCCGGAAGATACGGCAAGCGCAGGGGCCGAAGCTGCCCAGTCGCCCATCGCCGAGCCCGGATTCCCGCGCGTGCGTCCAGGGCGCCAGACTGCGCAGGCGCGGCTGCCCGAGGCCCAGGGCGGATGCCGGGTGTGCGCGAGCGCCGGCCCGGCCCTCCTCGTTCCAAGCCGGAGAGGCCGGTTGAGCTCAGATGTGTCAGGGGTGGAGCCTTCTTCTCTTCTTTGTCCATTCCTCTGTTGGTGGACATTTAGGGGGCTTCCATGTTTTAGCCACTGTAAACAGTGCTGTAATGAACATTCAGTTCAGTTCAGTTCAATCGCTCAGTCGTGTCCGACACTTTGCGACCCCATGAATCGCAGCACGCCAGGCCTCCCTGTCCATCACCATCTCTCGGAGTTCACTCAGACTCACGGCCATCGAGTCGGTGATGCCATCCAGCCATCTCATCCTCTGTCGTCCCCTTCTCCTCCTCCCCCCAATCCCTCCCAACATCAGAGTCTTTTCCAATGAGTCAACTCTTCGCATGAGGTGGCCAGAGTACTGGAGTTTCAGCTTTAGCATCATTCCTTTCAAAGAACACTCAGGGCTGATCTCCTTTAGGATGGACTGGTTGGATCTCCTTTTAGTCCAAGGGTCTCTCAAGAGTCTTCTCCAACACCACAGTTCAGAAGCATCAATTCTTCGGTGCTCAGCCTTCTTCACAGTCCAACACAGTCTTGCATTCATACATGACCACTGGAAAAAGCATAGCCTTGACTAGACGGACCTTTGTTGGCAAAGTAATGTCTCTGCTTTTCAATATGCCATCTAGGTTGGTCATAACTTTTCTTCCAAGGAGTAAGCGTCTTTTAATTTCATGGCTGCTATCATCATCTGCAATGATTTTGGAGCCCCAAAAAGATAAAGTCTGACACTATTTCCACTGTTTCCCCATCTATTTGCCATGAAGTGATGGGACCAGATGCCATGATCTTCATTTTCTGAAGTTGAGCTTTAAGCCAACTTTTTCACTCTCCTCTTTCACTTTCATCAAGAGGCTTTTTAGTTCCTCTTGGGGTGCATGTATTCTTTCAGATCATGATTTTCTCTAGATTTATGCCCAGAGTGGGACTGGAGGGTCACAGAGTAGCTCTATTTTTATTTTCTTAAGGAACCTCCATACTGTTCTCAACGTGGCTATACGAATTTACATTACTGCCCACTGTGTAGGAGGGTTCCCTTCTCTCCACACCTTCTCCAGCACTTATTGTTTACAGATTTTTTGATGATAGCCATTCTGGCTACTGTGAGATGGTGCATCATTGTAGGTTTGATCTGCATTTCTCTAGTAATTAGTGATGTTGAGCATCTTTCAAGTGTTTGCCTTTTTGGGGGTTGGAATGAAAACTGAACTTTTCCAGCTCTATGGCCACTGCTGAGTTTTCCAAATTTGCTGGCATATTGAGTGCAACACCTTAACAGCATCATTTTTAAGGATTTGAAATAGCTCAACTGGAATTCCATCACCTCCACTAGCTTTATTTGTAGTAGTGCTTCCTAACACCCACTTGACTTCACACTCCAAGATGTCTGACTCTAGGTGAGTGACCACACCATTGTGGTTAGCTGGATCATTGAGATTTTTTTTGTACAGTTTTTCTGTGTATTCTTGCCACCTCTTCTTAATCCCTTCTGCTTCTGTTAGGTCCGTACATTTCTGTCATTTATTGTGCCCATCTTTGTGTGAAATGTTCCCTTGATATCTCTAATTTTCTTGAAGAGATCTCTAGTCNGGTTAGCTGGATCATTGAGATTTTTTTTGTACAGTTTTTCTGTGTATTCTTGCCACCTCTTCTTAATCCCTTCTGCTTCTGTTAGGTCCGTACATTTCTGTCATTTATTGTGCCCATCTTTGTGTGAAATGTTCCCTTGATATCTCTAATTTTCTTGAAGAGATCTCTAGTCTTTGCCATTCTCTTGTTTTCCTCTATTTCTTTGCCTCGTTCACTTAAGGAAGTCTTTCTTATCTCTCCTTGCTTTTCTCTGGAACTTTGCATTCAGTTGGCTATGTCTTTCCCTTTCTCTTTTACCTTTCAATTCTCTTCTTTTCTCAGCTATTTGTAACGCCTCCTCATACAATCACTTTGCCTTCTGCATTTCTTTTTCTTGGGGATGGCTTTGGCCACCACCTCCTGTACAGTGTTATGAACCTCCATCTATAGTTCTTCAGGCACTCTGTCTACCTGATCTAATCCTTTGAATCTATTTATCAACTTCAATGTATAATCACAAGGGATTTGATTTAGGTCATACCTGAATGGCCTAGTGGTGTTCCCTACTTTCTTCCATTTAAGCCTGAATTTTGCAATACGGAGCTAATGATCTGAGCCACAGTCAGCTCCAGGTCTTGTTTTTGCTGACTGTATAGAGTTTCTCCATCTTCAGCTACAAAGAATATAATCAGTCTGATTTCGGTGTTGACCATCTGGTGATGGCCAGATGGTGTTGTCTCTTGTATTGTTGGAAGAGGGTGCTTGCTATGACCAATGTGTTCTCTTGGCAAAACTCTTAGCTTTTGCCCTGCTTCATTTTGTACTCCAAGGCCAAACTTGCCTGTTACTCCAGGTATCTCTTGGCTTCCTACTTTTGCATTCCAGTTGTCTATGATGAAAAGGACATCTTTTATTTGGTGTTAATTCTGGAAAGTCTTGTAGCCCTTCATAAAACCACTCAGCTTCACCTTCTCTGGCACTAGTGGTTGGGGTATAGACTTGGATTACTGTGATATTGGATGGTTTGCCTTGGAAATGAATTGAGATCATTCTGTCATTTTTGAGATTGCACCCAAACACTGCATTTTGGACTCTTTTGTTGACTATGAGGGCTACTCCATTTCTTCTAAGGGATTCTTGTTCACAGTAGTAGATATAATAGTCACCTAAATTAAATTCACCCATTCCCATCCACTTAAGTTCACTGATTCCTAAAATGTTGGTGTTCACTCTTGCCATCACCTCCTTGATCATGTGCAATTTACCTTGATTCATGGATCTAACATTCCAGGTTCCTATGCAATGTTGTTCTTATAGCATCGGACTTTACTTCCACCACCAGATACAATCACAACTGAAAGACATTTTCACTTCACCCCAGCCTATTCATTCTTTCTGGAGCTGTTCCTTTGCTCTTCCCCAGTAGCATGTTGGACACCTACCGACATGGGGGGCTCATCTTCCCATGTTATATCTTTTTGGCATTTCATTGTGTTCATTGGGTTCTCATCACAAGAAGACTGAAGTAGTTTGCCATTCCCTTCTCCAGTACGTGATATTTTGTCAGGCCCTGACTGGCAGGGACATGCCCTTTATCTGCTCCATGTAGCCAGACAGCATGGTATGCCCAGTGCCCCAGCTGCCCCACTGCTGGAGCTGTTTGTAAATTTTGGAGACTAATTGCTTGTTCACATTATTTGCAAATATTTTCTCCAGTCTGTCTGTGGGTTGTCTTTTCATTTTGTTTATTATTTCCTTTGCTGTTAAAAAACTTTTGAGTTTAAGTAAATCTCAGGGGTTTATTTTTTGTTTTCATTTCAATTATTCTGGGAGTCAGATCGAAAAAGATATTGCTGCCATTTATTTCAGAATGTGTTCTGTTTTCCACTAGGACTTTTCTAGTGTCTGATCTCACATTTAGGTTTTTAACCTGTTTTGAGCTTATTTTTTGTGTATGGTGTTAAAGAATAAACTAATTTTGTTTTTGTTACATGTAGCTGTCCATTTTTTCCCAGCACCATTTGTTGAAGAGACTGTCTTTCCAATATTGTGTAGTTTTGCTTCTTAGTCATATTAATTGATCATGTTGCTGCTGCTGCTAAGTCACTTCCGTCGTGTCCAACTCTGTGTAACCGCATAGACAGCTGCCCACCAGGCTCATCTGTCCCTGGGATTCTCCAGGCAAGAATACTGGAGTGGGTAGCCATTTCCTTCTCCAATGCATGCATGCATGCTAAGTTGCTTCAGTCATGTCCAACTCTGTGCAACCCCATGGACAGCAGCCCACCAGCTCCTCTGTTCACAGAATTCTCTAGGCAAGAATACTGGAGTGGGTTGCCATTTCCTTCTCCAAATTGATCATCGGTGCATTAATTTATTTCTGGGTTTTCTATCCTGCTGCATTGAGCTATAGTTCTAGTTTTTTTGCCAGTACTTGTAATTTATTTTGAAATGCATCAAAAACTAAAATGAACTGATGAAGATAGAGAGAATTAGGTTAATATTAAAGGAAATACAATTGATATTAATTGAAAATCCAGGTGTTGGAGAAAGGGGTGCCCACTGTACAATTGTTTCCACTTTACTGCAGGTTTGAGGAGAAGGCAATGGCAACCCACTCCAGTACTCTGGCCTGGAAAATCCCATGGACGGGGGAGCCTGGTGGGCTGCCATCTATGGGGTCACACAGAGTTGGACATGACTGACATGACTTAGCAGCAGCAGCAGGTTTGAAATGATTCATAAGAAAAATTTGGAAGAAAAAGAATTTACCGAATGATAAAAATAAAGACATGGATATAGCCAAGCAAATGATAGTTTATACTGAATGACAAGTGACTATAATGAGAGGAGGCCAAGGGCTGTAGGAAGCCAGAGGAGCCTGCTGACTAGGAAAGGCTTCAGGACTGAGGCACTCTGGGAGTGAAGTCTCAATAATTGGAGCCAGCAAGCTGAGGAAGTTTCCCAGGAAGTCTAGGCCCACACTCGCCAGTCTCTGCAGCAGGTGGGCTTAGAGCAGAGGCTGGATGTTCGAGGGCATGGCTGTCTGGCTCGGGGGCCTCAGCCTTCGTGGTCAGTGGTTAGGGCTGTGCCCTTCTCAGCTCCACAGGCTCTGTGTAGAGGATGGGCACAGAGGGGCACAGGCCTGGAGGCAGGGAGGCCAGGGAGGCCTCTGCCTGGTGCTGGAGGGAGCCTGAGAGGCTGGAGAGGCCCCGTGCCTCAGGCTTGCTCCCTCCTGGCATTCCCCTCATCTGACCCTCTGATGTATTCAGAATGACAGCCTGATGAACAGATTCTTCTGCTTTACTTGGGGTCCAGGTTCCTGCCTGAGCTTTCCCTCCCAGTGACAGTCATGCCGTGTGGCAGCTTTTGACAAGATGACAGCAGTTGTAAAGGTCAGAGCAGCACCGCTGGGCCTCGCTGGCAGAGGCTGTGCATCCCAGCTAGGCCACCACAGGGCACGAATGACAACGGGCAATGTCCACTGAGGTCTAACAGGCCTGCGAGTGTCCTGGGGACACGATCAGAGAATGGAAGCTGTCAGGTTGCTGCACAGCTGGGATGTGCAGGAAAGGACTCTGCACAGATACAGGGTCTCTCAGCACATTGCACTGCTGCTCACAGGGTCAGAGACAGGAGGAGTCAGACAGACTGTGCCCACAGAAGGCTCAGCTAGAGGTGCTTTCATCCTGGGTATTCCTTAACCACTTTCCTCCCCAACCTGGACTCAGCAGGAAGGTGGGGGTAGAGCCAGCAGTCAGTGATAGAAGTCTTAGAACCAGCTCCTGTTGGTGAAAGCCACCAGTTCCTAGATTCTGTGCCAGTCATTGGGAACCCCACTGCTTATACATCTCACTGAAGATCTGATAGTGGGTGTTGCTATTTCTACTTCTTGGAGATGAAATTGGAGCTGGCGGATACTCAGCAACTTGCTTCAGTTTTGTGTCTGCAGGAGGCAGAGCTTGGATATGAACACTGCTCTAGACAGACGCCCGTTAGTCAGAGACCACAGCCTGTTGCACTGTAGCCTTGCAGTTCAGAATACTGAAGCCAGGACCGGTTTCCTGGGTCTGCGTCCAACTGCATTCAGCTGGGAGCTGTTACCAGTGGGAGCTGGTGCTTATCCACCCGCCTCAGCTCTACAAATCCCAGTGATGTGGATGCAGAAACTGGCACACACAGAGCTAACTCAGAGAGAGGGCTTCTAACAGAAACCCGACTGCACAGGATCCTCCCCACACTGATGCAGGGACCCCATGGGCGAGACCCTCCCATGGGAGAGAGGGCATCTTGTCAAGTTCCAGATCTCAGGGAGAGGCCATCTTCACTGAACCACTGGGTGTAATGTTGGCTTTGAGAATTTGTGTGGATGCCTTTGTCAGATATGTTCTTATGATTCTGGACTTGAACTTTGTCCAGTTCTTTTTTCAGCCATTGAAATATTCATATTTTTCTTTTCCATTTTCCTGATGTGGTAAACTCAGTGATATTTCAAGCACTGAATCAGGTGCATTTCTGGAATGGTCCCTGATTAGTCTTGATGTATTATCTCTTTCTTATGTTTAGTTTCATTTCCGTTGCTAAGTATTGTTGAGGGTTTTTAAGTATCAATAAATATTCAATTTTTAAAAGAAGCTTTTGGTTTTAGATTTTAAGAGCTAAATTTATTTTTGTCACCTATCTTGCAGTATGTATTCAAGTCTATTCCATTATGTGGTATACCTTAAACTCATTCAGAGTTATATGTCAATAACCTCTCAATAAATCTGAAAGATAGAAGTAATTAAACACGTATATGGGCTTCCCTCATAGCTCAGTGATAAAGAATCTGCCTGCCAATGTGGCAGATGTGGATTCAATCCTTGGGCAGGGAAGATCCCATGGAGAAGGAAATGGCAACCCATCCAAGTATTCTTGCCTGGGAAATCCCACGGACAGAGAAGCCTGGGCAGCCTACAGTCCATGGGATCCAAAGAGTCAGATACGATTTAGTGACTAAACAGTAACAGCAACATCCACACAGCCCCTGGCGTATACATGTTATACAATCACACATTTACTTCTATATCAAAAACACTTATATTCTGGACAGATTTATATATAATCCCCTCACATGCATGTAACACTCACACTCATGTATACCACATAACACCACACTCATGTACACCACAAACACATACTACATGCCCACTATTCAAAGCACGCATACAATAGATACACAATTACATCACATACAAAAACACACCGCAGATACCTCCCCCCACAGTCACAACACGCTTATGCCACATGAATGCAACACACGCACGCACACGCACACACACACGCGCACACACACACACACACACACACACACACACACACACACACTTCTGTCTAGATCTGTGACTTGGCTCTTACCTCCTAAGCAGATAAAGTGTGTGTCCCCAGCCATCATTTCCATACACGAATTTCTCACGAGCTGGAACAGAGGGGTGGCAGGGTCAGGGAGACTGGTAGCAGGGACATGGGGAAAAGGCAGTTCACCTCCCCTCTCATGTTTAACCCACACTCACCGAGGCAACAAGCTTTTCTGCAGAATTGAATTTGTCCATCCCATACATTTGGTCCTTTCTTTCTACAATATTATGTAGCTAGAAGGGAGAGGAGATGGTTGGCACACAGCCAGGGATTGAGCACGCAGCAGGTCCTATCCCAGGAGACAGGCTCTTGCTTGCTGCCATGTTGGACTCCAAGGGCCACACCCTGGCATCTGTCAGCAGCCCACCCCTCGGGGAATGGAAAACTTCTCCACCCATGCCTCTGGTGTGTAGGTATACACAACACTTGCTATTCATCTCCCATGACTACCTGTTGTCCAAACACTTGGGCTGGGGGAGAGGGTTATCCACTAGGCGACGCTGGGACAGCTGCCTTTGAAAGCTTTCCCCAGCTGGGCTCAAGAGTGGCACTTGGTTATCTGTTCTGAATTACCTGATCACTCTTATAGTCTTGCACACCCAAGCAGTAAACCTTGGCCCCCATATCCCGAGCCTGTTGAGCCTAAGAGGAAAAATGTTTTGAGTGGAAACATCCAAATACGTGGAGCACAAAGCTGGCAATGGTGGGCGGGACTCACTTCCTTCTTTGTGTCCTGCAACGTCCTTGGTAGCAGTGGCCCCGCAGTCAGGGTGATAATCAGGCTGGAAGCACTGCTCTCTGCAGAAGAAGCAGGGAGTGGCCTGGTCAGAAAGGCACCTGGAGAGACCTGTTCACATGGCTAGGCCCCCAGCACTGCTCCTGCACCTCCGCCAGATCCAAGTAGCCACTATCAGATGCCTAGAGGGGAAGGGCCTTAGCCCAGGACACACTTGACAGGTGAGGAGCCTGAGCCGGGCTCAGAGCGCTTCCTAGTGACCCTTGCTAGGGGCAGGTGGACAGCCTTTATCCTGAATGGCAACTGCAGCTACTTCCCTGGTGAGGACAAGCCTCCCAGCTGAGCTCAGCAAGGAGCAGCCAGACTGACTGCCAGAGGCTGGGGCAGTGGCCCCGCCCAGCTCCCTGCCTTTCCCAGCAGCCTGTGCTTCCTTCCTGATGAGGCTGCAGCCCTGTAGTCTACATGCCGATGGTTCTGGGCCGAGCACAGCCTTTCCCACTGTTGGAAACACTGACACAGGATGAGAGTCCACCAAAGGGGAGAGGCTGAAGAAAAGGGCAGAGCCAGGGCCATGGTGGACAGAGTGTGGGCAGGCCCACAGGGGACACCAAGGTCTCTGCTCCCCAAATTGAACTCCGTCTCCTCACTGTCCCTGGAATTTCTCTTCTTTCTCATGCAGCCCAACTGTAGGTCAAGCACTTGATGTCTAGTAAGAACCAGGAATGTAATGCATGACCCCATGTGGGTCTCAGGAACATCCCTGGGGGAGCTTTCCATCCTCACTGCAGGGAGGAGGAACCTGCAGCACAGAGAGGGCAAGAAACTCGCTCCAAGAGTCAGCGCTAGGAGCTGGCCGAGGAGGGTCTGCACCAGCCCTCGCTGAGGCCCGGGCCTGGCTCTGTCCCACCTGAGCACAGTGACGTCACCAGGCAACTTACCTCCTGAGGTAGCTTGTTGAATCTGTTTATTTGCCTGCAACAAATTGAAGGGAAGTTGGGGGAGGGCAGTGAGATGACCAAATAATACTCTAAGAACTTGACAAAGCAGAATAAATTCTCAGAGCTGTCTTTGTACCTTTATAAACCCTTCCTGCAAGTTTGTGGCTCCTGTAGGCACTATATTCTGAAGTCGGCTAAGACCACGCTTTATTTCTTGTCTGAAAAATCAGAAAAGAGGATAGAGGGAGATGGTGGTTGATCATTAAAAAACAGCCCCAGCTGTCCTGACACCTTTCTCCCCTGTGCAGACCTGTCTGGACCTTAGAGAACACAAGTGGTCCTGTCGTGACCCTTCTGCCCGTGTCTCTGCCCCTGACAGAACGTAGGCCTTCTTCATCTCTCGTCCAGTGAGCCCGGAGGATGTGGTTTTGTTGGTCCCATAAGTAAGGCCTGGCTTTCAAAGTGCTCATCCCTGTCTCAGACATCCAGACCTCAGGGGACTCAGCGAGGGCCCTGCCTTGACTGTCTGTGTTGAGAGGGGAGCACCCCGGATGCACACCTGTGGATCCGGCACCCCTAACATTACTGGCCCCTAAGGAGTCCCTAGTGAGGGGTCCCTAATGAGGCCATTATCCTCCAACAGGGAAGGCTGAGCTTGAGAAGCCACTCGCTGATGCGCCTGCCCCGTCCCCTCCTCCCCTGCCGCAGGGCCCTGTAGTGGCCTTGGTCCCTCCAAGCCACTCCCTCTGGATTGGTGCGGAGGGAGGTTGTCAAGCTGCTCCATCAGAGTCTAGGGCTCCTGGGCTTCTTGTGCTCCTGAAGAAACAGACCATAAACTGGAAAAGAGGCCTGAAGACTGTTCATGCCAGCAGAAAAGCAGTGATCCCAGGCTGCTGCAGGGATCTCTGCTGGCCTCTGTTAAAGCAGATAGCAGGCCCTGGGACTGGGACACACCGGGGATGGGGCTTATGTTCAAGCTTATCTGGTGTGACGGCTGAGCTGTTACAGAAAGTCTTAGAGAATGTGGCGCCTGAAGGCTGGCTCTTGCCTCATCAGAACGGATTCTGCCATGAGCTGAGATCTGAGAGCCCCTGGTCCTGCCCTGCCTGACCCAGCATGGGAACTGAGGAGGCCTGCGACCAGGACCAGTGGAGGCCAAACCAGGCCCTGCCCACCCCATTCTTCCTGTCACTTCTGGGAGGATTTCTTTTCTGTTGACAGCAGCCCCAAATATGCCAGAACTCTCATCCCTCCATGGTTTCTGGCCCAGATCTGAGATTCTCCAGGCTTCACTCCTGCCTGAGCCTAAGTTTTTCTTAGGCTGCCCATGCCATCCATCCACTGGTTCCCCCTGCCCTCCCCACTCAATCCCTCCTCCCAGCTCCATGTGTGGAGAGAATACTAGCCTGCTTACCCCCTCGTGAAGCCTTTCACATCTTAACTCTCCAAACCTTTTATTGCCTTCCCTGTTCCCCACTTCTCTTCTGACACTTTCCCTTGAGAAAGACAGCCTCACCTGCACTTTCCAGAGACGACTGGGAACCCCTTAGGAGTCTCTCCCCACAGGTCGCTTGGTTCAGACTGAGTCCTCTGCCGAAAGGACTCAGTGGTCCTCCTCTCCCCAACAGGCAGCTCCTCTACCAGCGGCACCTGCCTGACAGCTCCCCCTCACTTACCGCTTGCACCTCACACTCACTCAGGTCCCTCTCTCCAAAATGCAGACCACAGGGACACACAAAACCACGCCTTCCCAGCTCCCTGAACAGGAAGCCCCGGTCCCCGCCTCCCCTGGGAGCCAGGCCCGGGGAGTGCTGTCTCCACGCACGGGCACCCCCACACTCTCTGGGTCTCAGTCATTTGCATCATGAGCATCTCGAGCTCCTGGATACTCATGAGCTCCCTATCTTCCACCTCCGGCCTTTGGGCGCACCTAGGATGCTGCTCTGTCATGCTGCCCTCCTGACCCCAGCCCAGCCTGGTATTCAGAAACATAGTCATGGGCTCCCTTGTCTCAGAGCCACCAAGGGATCAATCCACTGAAGCTCTAGCACTTCATCGCGCCCATCCCTGCTGTCTGGTTCTGACTCTGCTCCCCGCTTCCCGCACTGGCCCAGAGTAGAGACTGACACAGAGCAGGAGCCAGCGCAGGCCAGTGTTCACGAAGGGCCCACGCATCTGCTCCTCCAGGTCCCAGGGGTCCTCACAGTGAGCCAGTTCTAAGAAATGAGAAGAGGGTGGAGAGGACAGGACAGGTGGAGGGCTGGGCTTAGAGGAGGTGGAGACATCTAGCAGCATAGGGTCACCAATGCCAGCTCAGCCAGAGGTCAGTGGGGGCCAGGGAGCCAGGACTGGGGGTCTGAGTAGGCACCAAAGGGGGCCAAAGATGGTTTAGTCTGCACCCAGTGGATCCTCAGTGAGCCCCTCAGTCCCCTGTGACCCCTCCCACCATGTCTACCTTGGGGGATTAAAACAGCACTTGCCTGTCTGAGGTGAGCTTCATGATGGTTCTGCCCTGTGTGGAGGAGGTGATGAAGGACATCTGCAGGTTAGGGCTGGAGAAGAATTATGCAAGTGAAGCCGACGAGGAACCAGGAAGGGGGTGCTTGCCAGTTTCCCTGCTCCCATTCCAACCTTCTCCTTGGGGTCATTTCCTGAACCCTGGAGGTTCCTACAACTTAGTAGAGGATTCTGAGGCCTGTGGAGATGTGGGGCCTTCTTGCTCCATCCCTACACTCCCACCCCCACTTCTGTCTTTTTCTCTCTCTCACACACGCACAGGCGTGCACACACATGCACCAGAAGACAGGCCCCATCCACTTTTGCATGATTCTCTCAGCTGGCCTCTTTTCTACTGTAATAGTCTTGGTAACGTCACTCCTTTTCCCTCCTTGCCCATCTTCCCCATGTCCTGTTCATATCAAAGAAATTATTCTACCTCGTTTCAGCCTCTCACACATCTTCCCCTTCTCCTCATCCAATGATCCTCATTATTTTTTATCTTAATTGCTGCCATAGGTCCCAACTGTGCTCTCTACTTCTCTTGGCTCTTGTTACAAATCATTTTGACCATTGGTATCAGACTTTTCTACCTGGAGGACATTGTGTACCATATGAGACACTTACTCAAGAATCAGCTATAGCTCCAGATTGCTCACAGCCAGAGTCCTAAGCCCCTTGGCTTGGCATTATGAGCCTCAGTGGTTCTGGCCCCATGCTGTCCTCTTCAGACTCATTTCTCACCCTTCCCCTGAGTTAAGCCTACTCTCCAGTCAAAGAGGCCATTTGCCCCAAAAGAAACCTCCTTGATGGTTCCTGTGACCCTGTCTTTCCCCATTCTTTGAATCTAGTTCAAAATTTCAGATCCCCTAGGAAGTCATATTTGGTTTTTAAAAAAGAAGAATACTTGCTTTTCCCGCAAAGTTGCAAGTAATTCCTTTGCACATTTCTTTTAACCCTTGGCACCATTTAACTCAGTATTTGGTTACTGGTTTTCCTGTTTCTTAATCTGTGAGGTCTCAAGGACAGACTATGTNTAAAAAAGAAGAATACTTGCTTTTCCCGCAAAGTTGCAAGTAATTCCTTTGCACATTTCTTTTAACCCTTGGCACCATTTAACTCAGTATTTGGTTACTGGTTTTCCTGTTTCTTAATCTGTGAGGTCTCAAGGACAGACTATGTCCCTTACAGTGTGGCTTGACTCACAGGCAGGAGCCGAGAAATGTGCTGAGAACTGATAGAACCAGACTGATCTGTTCTTTCTGCTTCAGAACACGCCCCTCCCTGGGCTCTGTGCTCCTGATCATAGAGACTTCTATGACCACCAAATCTAGAGAGCTATGTGCCTAGCCTGGAAGAGGAAAACCATACTTTGTGTACTTCTTCACCATTTCATCCACTAATTTGTTAATGTCCTTCCAAATATTATTTGCCTTCTGTGACCTGAAAACAAAGAAGACTTGAGTCAGAGACACAAGGGTCATCCATCCAGTGGGTTGAGTTTCTGCCTCCCCAGATTCTAGCAGAAACTTTAGAAAATCCTCCCCATCCCCGGTAGCACAAGGCTGCCACACTCCTTTAGTAGACCTCACTGGGTCACCCTAGTAAAAATCACCCTAGGGTCACAGTGATTCTTATCACCGTGAGTGCTGGGGAGGGTGATCAACCAGATTCACGAGCAGGGGGTTGAGGGGCTTTGGGTGGCAAATCAGGGGGCTCAGGGGGCCCAAAGACAAGAGAAGGGGGATGACGTGTTGGTCATAAAGGCCTCCAGTGATGCTGCTATGTTAGCTCTCATTGTCCCTCACTTATGGGGACCCAGTAGGCGCTGGCCTCAGGCCAGGGAGGGTGTGTTACTCAGAGCATTTTATTTCCATTTCTTCTCATCAGTCTGCAAAGCTGAGCCGCTCTGGACACTGAGGGCCTTTGCTGGGACCACTGTCTGGGGAAGGGCTGAACATGGCCTGGAACACTGCTGTTCTGGCATCATGATACCCCATCAGCAGGGAAAGCCTTAGGCCCTTCTTTAGCCTTCTAGATTCTTATTCCCGTTGTCTTTAACGTTATTGCCAGGATGGAGACAGAGGAGGCCAAAGGGTGTTGTGGCCTCAATACCTCTTCTGTCTAGGTGGGAAGTAGCTATATGTGTCCCTAGCCACTCAGGGTTCGAAAATCCTTGCAATCCCACACCTCTGCAGGCTGCACTAGGCCAGGTTATGAAGGGCAGATGTAGGTCTTACTGACTAAGTGTTTGTCAAGGTTCTGCACATGGTAGGGCTATAACTGAGGCTGGTGCCCTGTCTGGGGCTCTTTTCCAGTGAATGTGAAAATGAGTCTGAGGAACCCACCACAAGCTTCTTTCTTTCAGCTCCAGTGATCATCATATTCATAAATATGCTGAATGTCAAATGTGTGATTCCCTGATACCCAAGAGCAACCTTCTCTTTACCTTTCCTTCTGCCCTCTAGGCTGCATCTAAATCTGTTAAGAGATGGTGAGTAAAGTAGCTGTTGGATTACTCTAACAATTTGAGGATTATCATTTATGGAGCATGTATATACCCATCACTTTATACGCATGATTTCTGATTCCAAAACACCACCTATGATGCAAGTAAGAAAACTGAGGCTTTCACAGCTCA
>SJYV01015682.1:153647-164973 GCA_006410875.1 Neotragus pygmaeus | reverse complement strand
CCAAGACGGCTCAACAGGGCGCCGGGGGCCTCCGCAGATCGCAGTCCAACACCTATGGATGATGCTTGGGGGTGATTGTAGGCCCCCTGCCCCCCTTTCTCGTCTTCTGCCCACTTCCTCTGCTGCTTCACGGGTGTTCCATGGAGAGTGAGCAGCATCGGAAGACTTAATGCAACTCTCACTAGAAAATAAGAACGGCCACGCCCCCCACAGAACGCGCGGAAGGGGAGGCGGCCTCCTTCCTCTCCTCTCCTGGGCCGCAGACACCTGGCGCAGGGGCGGAGGTGACCCGCCCGCCTGCGCCGGCTCGGCATTTCCTCCATCTGTGCTCCGTGTCCCTGTCAGTTGTCTTCAGATGATCAAAGTCACTTGTGCTGTGCTAAGTCGCTCAGTCGTGTCCGACTCTTTGTGACCCCATGGACTGGAGCCCGCCATGGGATTCTCCAGGCAAGAATCCTGGAGTGGGTTGCCAAGTCCTCCTCCAAGGGGTCTTACCAACCCAGGTAGTGAACCCAAGAATACTGGAGCAGGTAGCATATCCGTAGCATATCCCTTCTCCAGGGGAATTCCTGACGCAGGAATTGACCCAGGGTCTCCTGCGTTGCAGGTGGGCTCTTTACCAGCTGAGCCACCTGGGAACCCCTCTTTGTTGATGTTGGCAGCAGCCAAATGGGTCAGCCAGAGGACAGAGTGCACCCTTACGTCATGCTGTTGCATTACAAATGCAAATTTGCAGGAATTTAACAACAAAAATAGCAAACCAACTCCTAGCCAAGAACACGATTTTCCTGCATCATTTACTAATGAGTCTCCTGACTCGCTGTCCTCTTGATGAACGCGCCCCCCCGGCTGTCTGTAGAGGAGACCACCATCTTCCCAAAGTAGCGTATGAGCCCCACTGGGCAGGGCAAGAGCCCCTCCGGGTGACCGTGGGTAGCGCCCGGCGTCCCGTCCCCCTCTCCTGTGGCGTCAGGGAGGGGCCTTGGTTAGCCTCCCCATCCTTCCCGATGCCCCTCCACCCGGGACAGGACCTGGGTGGGGCAGGGAGAGGCAGGGGCCCAGCAGAGACTGCCCTCGGCCTGCTGGGGCTGGGGTCCTCCTGGCCCGCCACAGCCACGGCCCGCAGGTCCTGCTTCAGTAGAGCCTGGGTGACCCAAAGGGCAATCTTAGAGTGAACTTTGAAATTTGCTCTATGGAATGGGAGGATTTTCCAAATTAAGCTTTATTTTATGTAATTGCTTTCCAATTGTGGTGCTGGAGAAGACTCTTGAGAGACCCTTGGGCAGCGAGGAGAGCCATCCAGTCCATTCTAAGGGAAATCAGTCCTGAATGTTCATTGGAAGGACTGATGCTGAAGCTGAAGTTCCAACACTCTGTCCACCTGATGCGAAAAACCGACTCATTGGAAAAGACCCTGATGCTGGGAAAGATTGAAGGTGGGAGGAGAAGGGGACGACAGAGGATGAGATGGCTGGAGGGCATCACCCACTCAATGGACATGAGTTTGAGCACACTCTGGGAGATGGTGAAGGACAGGAAGCCTGGCCTGCTGCTGTCCATAGGGTCACAAAGATTCAGACACGGCTGAGCGACTGAACACACACACAATTACTTTCCAAACCTATAGAAAGTGAACTGATAGACTCTCACAGANCTGGGAGATGGTGAAGGACAGGAAGCCTGGCCTGCTGCTGTCCATAGGGTCACAAAGATTCAGACACGGCTGAGCGACTGAACACACACACAATTACTTTCCAAACCTATAGAAAGTGAACTGATAGACTCTCACAGATCTTTGCATTTTTCTTTGAACTCTTTCCAATCTCCATATGTCAGAAGCAGGGCAAGGCCATCTCCCTTACACTTCATTTATCCTAAACAGACATTCCCCACACTTGACGGTTTGCCTCTGATGCGTCGCACCACCCACAGCACCTCGGCGTGACGCCTGCCTGCATTCTCCCTGGTGGCACTCAAGGTGTGTCTTATGACTGCCAGGGTTCTGCATTCAATCTGAAATTAGGGTGTGCCGTCTCCTGTCCCTGGAGACAACGTTGATTCCTGTTGCTCCAGCCTCGCCCTGAGCTCCTGGGACAGGGGTGGGACAGTCTGACCTGTAATCTCCGAGGCTCATGTCAAGATCCTGATCTTGTAGGAGCTGGTGTTATTCTGCAGTGTGTGCTTTTTAGGTGGATCGTGCTTTGATCACCAAATCCTTTTCCAGAAGACCCCTCCCTCCCTCTCCTCCTTTCTCTCTCTCCCTCTCCCCGCTTTCCTCTCCCCTCCCTCCTCGCTCCCCCCGGCCCCATCCCTGCTCTCTCCCTACATCGCCTGCTCTGATGCTCCTAGCTAAGCTCACTGCCCATAACAGCTCCTGTCTGCCCCTGCTTGGGTGGAATAAAACGTGTGTCTTCCGGGTGCTAAATTTGGAAACCTGACTCAAGCTCTCAGCTGCTTCCCCTTGAAGCCGGCGCTGCTGGGTTATTGCAGGAGAACGTCTTGCAGGCACCCCGGCTCCAGCTCCCTGTCTCTTTCGGGCCAGGGTGCTGGCCACGCAGGGTCCTTGCTCCGTGGGCATGCTCCAGGTGCTTTAGGGGCTCGCTGGGCTGGTATTGCCCTTGGGGGCTGAGCACGACCTGACCCCTGGAAGCCCTCCCTTCTCCGTCTGCCCCTAAACTCCCTTCCTTGGCTGAGGTGCACGGTGAAGGCAGGAAGGAGCCAGGTCCTCGCTCTGCTGGCACAGTGGAGAGGAAGGCGGGGTGGGAGACGCGTCCCGGGGAGTCCGGGGATCTCGCCCTCGCTGACCTGGGGCTGGACCAAGCCCTCCTGAGGGCTGTGGGCCCCGTGGGCATCTGGGTGGCACAGCACACACTGGCCCGGGGACTGGCCCGGTCAGGGTCCCTCTGTCCTCAGCTCCCCGGCTCCTCTCCCTAGAAAAGAGGCCCTCCCGACGTCTCTCAGGAAGGCAGCCCCCGGCCCAGGGCAGGGGACGGGAGGCGGGCCCCAGGCCTGCGGCGTGGACGGAGCGGGGCCAGGCGGGCTGGCTCTCTGCCCCCCAGCACGGGCAGCTCTGCGCCCACCAAGCGGGAGCCCCTCGGGGCCTTCTTCTCGCTGACTGAATGCCCAGGTGAATTTTCCCAGGGTTGGCGTTTTCCTCCAGCCCTCTCTGCGCGCTGGCCCGCAGGACTGCTGAGCAGACTGGCAGGGGAGGCTGGAAACATGCTTTCACGTCCCCTTTCAGAACCGTTACTGGAGATTATGAGTTGACCTCAAATCTGAGCCTGTGTTTACACACCTGGCTGAAGGCAGCCGAGCTGGCTCCCTGGCACCCCCGTCCTGCCGAGCAGCTTCGGGCGGGGGCTCGATCCTGGCAGGAGCGGCGATCGGGTCTGCCGGCCCTCGCTGTCAACACGCTGCCGCCGCGTGTGGAAATTGCTCTGGACTTAATCCTACTCACAGAGAAAACTGCCTTTTCGGGGATGTCGATGCCGTCCTGCTTCTGGGGCTTAATCTTGTGGAGGTGGCATGTGAGAGTCTGGGATTCATCAGGGGAAACCTGTATTTTGTGACAGAAGGGAAAAAAATGTTAAGTTAAATAAACAATAAGGAGATTTGGAAGAATTTCAGCTCAATAAACGGGCTTTCTGCCTTCCATTCCCGGGAGGAAGAGGTTTCCTTTCTCTTCAGAAAATTCAAAATCAGAAAGCATTAGAGACAGTTCTAATTTTGAACACCAGTTTTCTTATTGGCATTTTCCTCCAGCAACCATTTAAGGATTTCTACTGTTAGTGTTTTGTTATAGGATTAATTTCTACTGTGTCACTTAAAAAGTATTAAATAATTTTTAAAATATCTAAAGTAAAATGCATTCATTCTTAGGTAGTGGTTTATATTACACATGTTTTTTGGAACTAGATACTGCTCCTCTTTTTACTAAAAAATGTACAGAAACAGTTTTACGTGGAGCCTCGGCACTAGTTTTGTAAAATATTTTACAGGGTGCGCGAGCTGGGAAGGCATTTTCTCTTCTGTATTTCCGTGCCGAGGTTGTTCTTCTCCTGTTGGACCGACCCACTTTTGGGCCTGTTGTTAGCAGTGCCGGAGGCTCCAGGGCTGAGGTTGGCGGTGGAAGGATCTCTCCCTTCCGAGCTCAGCTGCATTTCTAGCTTTTGCAAGTAGATGGCACGTTCCCCTTACCCAAGAGCAGAGCTTCGCACATGGAGCACACAATGGTCCCTGTGTAAGTCAGACGTGTATTTGTTACTATTCACGTGGAAGCTGGAGAGATTAAAATTAAACCTCTCCGAAGGCAGCAATATTGCATCTCTCTTAACTGCTAAAACCTTAAACACACAACTACCCCAGGTATGAAAATTAGCACATTTTCTTATCTGTTTCTCTGATTTTTATTCTGCATTGGTGCATGGCGATCTTTGATCCTGAAGAGCAAAAGAAGATAGTGTTATGAAAGTTAGATTGGAAATAGCTTTGTGTGTGGCTGTGAATGTTTTTGGTGATTAATTTGTTGCAAAAGGCCCTTGTGAATATCTTAGCTTCCTCCTGCCTTCTACCATCTGCACACACGTGTGTGCAGGCGCGCGCGCGCGCACGCGCGCACACACACACACACACACACACACACACACACACACACACACACACACGAGGTTTACAGCCCCTTATGCACACAGAGGGGAAAAAAAATCCGGCTGTTGTCTTGCAAGTGTTACTTATCATATTAATTAAAATCTGGTGACACGATAACACCACCAGCTGTGTGGGAAAGCGAGGGAAATTAACAAACGTTTGATTTGTTGTCTTGCTAATGTGACACTTATTATACAGGTCAGAGTAAAACAATACCTCAGCCAAAATATGCTAATGTGCGTGGAACTGTTGCGGTTGTAAAAACATTGGTGTTTATTATAATGAGGCAAAATAGCCCGTTACCTTTAAGAGAATGAAGTGATCTTTGAATCTAATGACAGAACTAAATTTTTAAACACTGAGTCGTTGGAAGTAAAAAAAAAAAAAGGGCATTTAAAAAATTGTCCTGTGTAAGTTTCCAAAAAGCAAAATAAGAACTTGTTTTAAATAATTTGAGTTCAAAGAAAGCACATTTGCTGTTTCCTGTTTAAAGCAGTTTTATTAGGATAAGAGAGGGAATTCTGTGGAACACGAGCAGACTGCAGTTGCTGGGCGTGCTTTGTCGTCAGTCAAATGTGCAAAGATGGGGGTGGTTTACAGTTGGGTGTTGCTTAAGGAGAAATAGTAAATTCGTTTATTCATATAAATGCCCCTACTAAGAATGACAGTTGAAATTGTTTTTTAAAATAGTATAAAAGAGTATAGTACCAAAGAGTATAATTTTAAAGGAATTTGCTGCTGCCACATGCTCCCTTCCTCCTCACTTGGCGCCACACCCACCCTCAATCCTGCAACTAAAACAAAGCATACTTTTTCAAAATGCCAGGCAAACTTCTTCCCTTTCTCCATCACTCTCTGAGTCAGCAATTAGAACCTGTGTCTGTAAGTCCAGGCTGGGGCCGGGGTGCGGTGCAAATGCAAAGATAAGTCACATTCCTTGGAGGTCACATCCAGCGTTTTGCATCTACGAGCTCACACGAGTATCTGATTTTTGCCTTCCTCAGCACTTTCTCATCCCAGCAGTTTATTTTCCTTCCTCCCCTTCTGGGGTTCGATCATGGGGTGTACGAAGTCGAACATTTGTTTGACAGTCCTTAACAGCAGGTTATGTAGATTCTGCCCAAGAGAACACCAGTCATTGGGAGCAGAATTTTGAGCGAGCCTTCTACATCCAAGGTCAGATGGGGGGATCAGACGGGACGCAGACCCCCCTTCCCATGTAGGGCCAGAGCGGTGGGAGGCAGGAAGGCCCAGGCGCCCTGGCCAGCCAAGACCATGTGCAGCTTCAGAGCCTCTTGCTTCTCTCGGGGCCCCGTCCTTTTGAGTGTGAATTCTTCCCACAACACAGGTCTAGCAGCTGCGGGAGGCGGTGTGTGAGTCCCTGCGTGCTGACCTTGGGGCTCAGCACTCACCCTCTTTGGGGCCCCACCGTAATGAATGCAGTTTCTGACTTGCGTCACTGTAGGTTCCTTTGGCAGAGAGAAAATTGCTTTGTATCTGTTTATCACAATATCCTGAATAATTTGCTTCAAAAAGCAAATGCTTGATAATTAAGTCAAAATGGCAATTTCCGAATGCCTGGGGTTCTGGGACAGTTTGGGCTCTAAGTTGTGAGTTTAGAAATGCTGCAATAACACTTTGCTTTCAAGCCATCTAACCAAGCTCCACGGAGAGGGACCCTTGTCGCTGATTAAATCTATATAAATAAACACGTCTGCGTCTGTGGGGAGCACAGCGCGATTAGGTTCAAAATATGACACTGCGCACACATATTCTCAGCCATTAGGAGGTAATTTTCAGCTCTGTTCAAACTGACAGAGCAGGCAGAGGTTAGCGCACCAACTAAACTTCCTTTTCTCCAAATCCAGTAGCTTCAATTAAGTCTGTGCGACAGAACTGGCATTTCAACATACAAAGACGTTTAACTCTGACCAAAAAAAAAAAAAAAGTTTATATAGCTTTGCATGGATTTTTTTTGTGCTTTGAAGAGCTTGTTTTTTTCGCAAACATTAAATTATTAATGAAAGAGCGAAAGCAATAAATCGCAGACAATAATACGCGTTAGAATTGTGGCTGCCAGATACACACGGAAGCAGAACATTTCCAGTGTTCTTTAGGTGTTTTTTTTCTCCCCCCTCCCGCCCTGGGAGATTCGTATAGATTCAGGGAGCAAGATTTTGTGTAAACTTTCCACCTCGGGGTAACCCGGGGCGGGCCCACAGTATGTTCAGTCCCGTTGAGGAGCGCCAAATCGATAGCAGAGACATGCCGGGACAATTCGAATCTATTAAATAAATGTCATCCAAACACCATTACATATATTAAAAAACACACTTAACGTTGATGAAAAATCAAGGTATGTTATTCTGTTAAGGGAAGATGATTGAACAGGGAAATGGACATTTCAGGCAGCATCACTAAATAGTTCCCGAGCCTGAGCGCCTCAGCAGGCCCCTTACCTACCCCACAAGGAGGCCCCCCCAAAAAAACCCCAAGAAAAACCTATTTTCAGGGGCCATTGGAGTGAGGTGAGTCCTCGGCGTCATGAAGGCAGGCTGATTTGCTGAGGCTGTGTTAGAATGCTGGGGTTTTGTGGAGGCCAGGCTGATTTGCTGAGGCTGTATTAGAATGCTGGGGTTTTGTGGAGGCCAGGCTGGTTAGTATTATCTACTTAAAAAACAGTTACCAGTTACCCGGAGAAAGGCTGTTGGGACTTTGGGTGTTTCTCTGTTTACCTCCTGTGTGTGCTTTTCTCAAAGCATCCAGCCTTAAACCTCAGGACTATCCCAGGGCAGGAAGCGTGCAGATTCACTCTAGAAGGAAGGACCCGTATGCATTTGCCCAGGTCCTGTGACAGGTTTACACGGCGCCGGCTGAGTGTGCGGAGTGACCGGTCAGCTGCAGCCGGCACCTTCGCGTGGTGTGTTTACCCTTTCCCTCCATCTCAGGCAGATAGATGTATGCCCCGATTTGAAAGAGCCTTGTCAGCTGGAGAGAGCCCTTGCTCTTGTGTGTCTGTCTCTTTTTCATAAACCTCCTCCCCGGGTCGTTATTCGCCCTCCTTTGGCTCTCTGGGTCCCTCCGACTCGGTTAACCGCCCGAGGCCGCCGGCTCTCCAAGCACGTCGTCTGCCCTGCACCTTGCTCTGGGGGGACCCTCCGAGCACGCCTCTGATACCTGGCTACTGTGCTTCCTCTCCTTCTGGATACTTTAACCTGTGCCACTGTGCTCACGTTCCCGTTAATTGTTTCTCACATGAGGCCTGAAACAATCCATTCTCATGACGCAGTGGAGTGTGCTGTGGTTTTCAGCTTGCCTAAGGAGTTTGGAAAGCTGGCATGTGAAAACGGACAGTGCCCCAGGCTCCCGTCCCTGCTGCAGTCACTGTTCAGCCCAGAGCTGCTGCAGTCACTGTTCAGCCCAGAGCAGCACGGGCTGAAGTTCCTAGAGGGACAGGGCGCTGCCTTTATCCCTTTTAAAACGGTGCATGACCTAAGCCCAGATGAGACCAACCAGCTTTAGCATGTAGGAAATACACCCCTCGTATAAGTGACCGTTCAGGGCGTGCCTCTGTTGTTCCCTTACTCAGAAGGGAGACAGGATGTGTTTCTGATGTCCTAACATTAACTTTCACTCTTCCACCTGCCTCGGAAAACACCTGGGCTCTGGACGAACCTCCTTCAGTCTCAGTAATGGCTAAAATGAGCATTCTTCTGGTTGCCCTGCTCCCATGCTGTGGCAATATGGCATTAATATACTATTTATTTCCTCTAATTCTCCACAAATACCGGGGAGGGTGTGGTGTAGAGAAAAGAAATTCAAAATATACCATTTGGGTTTTAAAGACAGTTTTTGAAAAAGAGCAATTTCCATATATCAACACTTTTTGGTGAGATCCATGAAACATTTTGATATGATTTAGCAAAAACAGTTTTTGCATCAGGAACGTTCTAGCTGCCTCATCTGCATATGTAAAGAATGCAAAATGGAATCACATTAGGTGTAAATTCAATGCAAAAAAAAGACGCCCTTCGTTAATGCAGCTTTACTGTCGGAAATTCAAATGCCCTAAGTAATAAAAGCCAGCCTTCCGGTTCTCAGCGATTACAGCTGGTGGCTTTGCACAGTTGGCATTGTGTGGGCTGTGATGGTCCCACCTTGAGAGGGGAGCTTCGGGTCTGCTCCCCCCAGTGACCCCGGCAGGAAGGCCTGGGGGCCACCAGTCAATGGTGAAGGGAGGTTTTCTCAGCTGAATTGTAGCTTCCATTTCTAAATGGAAACTGTGGGTAGATGGATCGTTTCTTATTAGAAGAGATGCCAGTTATGACCCTGGGGAGAATCACAGGGGTAAAATGGACGAGTCCCTCTCTGCCCAAGAGGAACCTTGGACTCTGGGGTGTGACGACCACAGGCTTGGTTCTCTGTCCAAACCAAACTGAGTGGATGTTGTGATTCTCTGGTAGGGCCCTTGGGGAAGGCTATTGTGTGTAAACAGATGGTTTGGAAACAGATTCCCTAGGCCCAGTGAGGTTGCTCAGAGCACAGCCCATCCAGGTGCTGGCGTTGCCCTAGAACTGAAATCTGTTGCACGCTCAGGTGGAGTGAGCGGTGGACCTGTCTTATGTGATCGTCAGCCTTCGGGCATGTTTCCATCTCATACCTGGGGAAACTGAGACTTGGGGGCTGTGAAACGTTTCAGAGACACTATCCAGTGGACCAGCCTCTGAACTCAGAGTGATCACATCTCCTTTGGGCCACAGGATTCCTCTTCTCTTTCCTCCTCCTCCTCCCCATCTCCTCCTTCTCCTCCTTTCTCTTCTTCCTCTCATATTACCATTACCAACATTACCACCACCATCACCATCATCAGTACCACCATCACCACCACCACCACCACCATCACCACCACCACCACCACCATCACCACCACCACCACCACCACCACCACCACCACCACCACCACCACCACCACCACCACCACCACCACCACCACCACCACCACCACCACCACCACCACCACCACCACCACCACCACCACCACCACCACCACCACCACCACCACCACCACCACCACCACCACCACCACCACCACCACCACCACCACCACCACCACCACCACCACCACCACCACCACCACCACCACCACCACCACCACCACCACCACCACCACCACCACCACCACCACCACCACCACCACCACCACCACCACCACCACCACCACCACCACCACCACCACCACCACCACCACCACCACCACCACCACCACCACCACCACCACCACCACCACCACCACCACCACCACCACCACCACCACCACCACCACCACCACCACCACCACCACCACCACCACCACCACCACCACCACCACCACCACCACCACCACCACCACCACCACCACCACCACCACCACCACCACCACCACCACCACCACCACCACCACCACCACCACCATCACCACCACCACCATCACCACCACCACCACCACCATCACCATCACCACCACCACCACCACCATCACCACCACCACCACCACCACCATTATAACCACCACCATCACCATCACCACCACCACCACCACCATTATAACCACCACCATCATCATCACCATCACCACCACCATCATCAGCACCTGGTGGTGAGCACCTGGTCCTGAGGATGCAGGGCTCTCTGGAGGTATTCCGATCCCCCACAAGCTCCTGGGGCCCCCTGGCTTCTCCCTGATGTGGGGGTGTAGGCCTTGGAGACTCTCCGTCCCCTCCCCCCAGAGAAGCTGTATAAGAAGATGGCTATATAGTTGCTTCTGAGCAGCTGTGACAGATGCTAGGACCTTGCAGCTCCCTTACTCCTGTCTTCACCCAAATCCTCTGTGAGCTTTCCTGATTCTGCCTCTGCAAGACAAAGGTACCGTGTGTTACCATCACTTGCAAGCAGGAGGCTGAGAGCAAGAGGAGTTTAGAGTCAGAACTCAGAGATTCAAGGCTGGTTCAGCCCTCACCCTGAAAAAGTCAAAAATGAAAGGAGCAACACTTTCTAGTTTCCAAGGATTTGAGTGGAGATCTATGGAGAGAAAGCCTTTTGTGACTCTTTCAGAAACCACTCTGTGCATGGATGAGGATGACAGCAATGGTGACTGATGATGGGGGTGGTGGTGATGGTGGTGGTGATGATGGTGATAATGGTGGTGATGGTGATGATGATGGTGGTGATGGTGGTGATGGTGATGTTAATGGTGGTGATGGTGATGGTCGTGATGATGGTGGTGATGGTGATCATGATGGTGATGGTGATGGTGGTGTTGGTGGTGATGGTGATCATGATGGTGATGGTCGTGGTGATGGTGGTGATGCTGGTGGTGATGGTGGTGGTGATTATGGTGGTGGTGATGGTAATGATGGTGGTGATGATGGTGGTGGTGATGGTGATGATAATGGTGGTGATGACGATGATGGTGATGGTGGTTATGGTGGTGGTGATAATGGTGGTGATGGTGGTGATGATGGTGATGATGGTGGTGATGATTATGGTGGTGGTGATGGTAACGATGGTGGCGATGGTGGTGATGGTGATGATGGTGATGGTGATGATGGTGGTGGTGGTGGTGGTGATGATGGTGGTGATGGTGGTGGTGATGGTGGTGATGATTATGGTGGTGGTGATGGTGGTGATGGTGGTGATGATG
>SJYV01015682.1:112771-140418 GCA_006410875.1 Neotragus pygmaeus | reverse complement strand
CCCACCCCGCCATCCCTCCATCAACAGGCTTTTATTAAACATCTGGGTGTCAAGTGTCGTCACTGCTGACTCCTAGATGAAGCTCGTGGTTCCCAGGTTGGAGCCTGTCTTGGCTTAATGGGGGGGAGCTGAAAGATGGCTAACTGTCCTGCCGTGTGACAAAGGCACAAGCCGGGTTCCGAGGAGAGAGGGGCCGCTTCCCAGCCTGGGTGGGGCGGGAAGAGGGTCAGGAAAGGAGTTCTGGATCTCAGATGATGGGGGCTGGGGCCAGCTCGGTCCAGGAGAGTGCGTGCGTTTGTCTGGCAGCGGTATCACCTGATGTTGGGGGGTGGGTGTACCTTGGTCCAGGAGACAGTGCTTTTTCCAGCAGCGGCAACCCTGGGAGGCTGTTAGAAATGCGGTGTCTCAGGCTCCATCCCAGGCTGCCTGCATCAGGATTTGCATTTTCACAAGACGCTGGGGAGGTTCACACACCCAAGTTCAAGGGTGTCTGCTCCACACCGGACGCTGTGCTCACTGTCGCTCGCGGAGGCACCTGGTGAATGCGGGGGCTTGGCGGGCTTCTGACGCAAGCTCCTGCATCCTCCCTGGTTACTGGGGTGCATGCACCCCTGCTAGTCTGGCCTCCTGCCTAAAGCATCACAGGCCTGGGGGCGGCTGGGTGCTTTCTGTGAGCTCTGCAGGCTCGTTAAAAGGCAAACCAAGAGCAGAACAAGGGCCTGCTTTTCAAGAAAAGCGATGTGAATAATACACAAATGAAACAGCCTCTATTTCCTTCATCTGAGCAGGACTCTCCCCAAGGAAGGGGATGGGCACCCGCGTGCCTAGGGGGTCTTCTCAGTGAGGCCTCTCCTGCGGGCTGTGTCAGGCGCATTTGGAGAAACCTGCCCAGATGGAGAGAATGGAAAGAGGCCTCAAGGAATAAGACATTGTTGACTTCTGAGAACACGCATTAGATGCATTGATCTGAAAACCAAATGTTGACCCATGAAAGGCTATGGTCAATATTTCACCTTGAAGGTCAGCACGCTTGGACGGCTTGCAGAAAAATGAATTCTTTTGTGCATTTTGGAGGTATTTATTAGCAATCCTTGAGAAATAGTTGAGAGTTTTCACAGGAGCGGGGCGGCCTGTGCCAATGTAACGAGCTGAAGTTCTATGTCGGCTGTGAGGTGTGGGGACAGGTGACCTCTGTGTCTTAAGGGGGCAAATAAACCAGGGAGCCGGGGTCAGGGGAGGGGCCTCACGCGCCTCCGCTCACCTTCCCGTCCTGAGTCCACTCCCTGCTCTGCCTCTGCTGACACCAGTTTCCCGAAGAAGCAGGCCCAGGTCAGCGGACACCCTGCCTTCAGTGGGGGTGTCACCTCGAGGAGCCGCTTGGTGGTTTGTGGAAGTGGAGGTGGCCGTGGGTGGCCACAGACATCCTGGCCAGTCCCACTCGCTCAGCGGGGCTCCCGCCACACACGGCTTTCCTAAGGGTGGAAACCCTGTTTCTGCGTCTCCTGCCTTTGGACCGGCTTTTTTTTCTAAAGCAGGTCACAGAGCTCTTGCCTGACTGCTCAGTTGCGTCCAACTCTTTGCGACCCCATGGACTGCAGCCCGCCAGGCTCCTCTGTCCATGGATTTCCCAGGCAGAATACTGCAGTGGGTTGCTGTGTCCTCCTCCAGGGGAGCTTCCTGACCCAGGGATCGAACCTGTGTCTTCCGTGGCTCCTGCACTGGCAGACAGATTCTTTACCACCGAGTCACCTGGGAAACCCATCACGTAGTTCCAGTTCCTGCCAACATTTCCAGAAACGCACATGTACTTCAAATGAGGGAAGGTCATTCTTGATGCTGTTTGGAGCTTCACCGAGAGTGGGGTCACCGTGTCGGAAGTTGACCTCTGAGCATCCTGTGCCCCTGTCTCCCCCTGTCACTTTCTCAGCAGTGGGCGTGTCATGCAGACATGGGGTGACCTCACTGTGCCTTTGGGAAGGTCACACCCAGGAGCTGGCATGTCAAAGTGCATAGTATTTACATTTCCAGTATCTTCCTTTCACACTATTAGGGCGTTGCGTTGATTTTTGAAGGTAACTGGGGTAGATTTTACAGCGTATTATTTCTTTCCAAGGTAGCACGGAAGCACGGGAAATGTTTTCATAAAGTGGGGCCTGGGGGCTGAGTGGGCTGAGCGCTTCTGTCTCGGGCACCCTCTAGAGCAGGCGGTCGGCTCTTGTCTGCGTCCTGCCGCCCTGCCCTGGCCCACCGCCTTCCGGAGCTCAAAATGTGTCCAGGGTGTGCAGGGGGGTGGGACGCTCCCTCCCTCTGGGAATACGTTCCTTTTTGGTCCTTCTCACTGCCCTCTGCCCCTCCTGAGCCTCCTCCCTCCCTCTCACATTCCCACCGTCATTCTCATTCAAATCCCCGGTGAGACGGTTTTTCGTATCACATCGTATGTTGTTGTTCAGTTGCTCAGTCATGTCTGACTCTTTGAGACTCATGGGCTGCAGCACGCCAGGCTTCCCTGTCCTTCACCACCTCCTGGACCTTGCTCAAACTCGTGTCCATCGAGTCGGTGATGCCATCCAACCATCTCATCCTCTGTCATCCCCTTCTCCNTGTCTGACTCTTTGAGACTCATGGGCTGCAGCACGCCAGGCTTCCCTGTCCTTCACCACCTCCTGGACCTTGCTCAAACTCGTGTCCATCGAGTCGGTGATGCCATCCAACCATCTCATCCTCTGTCATCCCCTTCTCCTCCTGCACTCAATCTTTCCCAGCATCAGGGTCCTTTCAAATGAATCAGTTCTTTGCATTAGGTGACCAAAGTATTGGAGCTTCAACATCAGTCCTTCCAGTGAATATTCAGAACTGATTTCCTTTCAGTTCAGTTCAGTTGCTCAGTCGTGTCCAACTCTCTGTGACCCCATGAATCGCAGCACGCCAGGCCCCCTGTCCATCACCAACTCCCAGAGTTCACTCAGACACACGTCCATCGTGTCAGTGATGCCATCCAGCCATCTCATCCTCTGTCGTCCCCTTCTCCTCCTGCCCCCAATCCCTCCCAGCATCGGAGTCTTTTCCAATGAGTCAACTCTTCGCATGAGGTGGCCAAAGTATTGGAGTTTCAGCTTCAGCATCATTCCTTGAGGACTGATATTTATCATGTCATACATGTCAGCTCTCATGACATCATGGGACAGGCACAGTCCCTTCCTTTCTGGCGTATGTGGTCACGTGGTTATACAATGTGCGTGTTTGGTTCTTCTGTTATTTATAGTTTCAGACATTTATTATCTATTCTCATTGACCTTATCATTCAAATTATATCCATTCTAAGAAACACATAAGTAAGCATTTAGCTGATGACCTACATCAGAATTTAAATCATACTTCACCATAAAGTGGCAAAAATGTAAGCTGGCTGATTCATTATAAAATTGCCTTTGATTTTACTCTTATATGTAGTATTGGATATTTTTAACTTAAAAAGCTTCCTTTGATTCACTTTTTCTTTCAAAGCGTGTAAGGTCTTTATCATGGATCTCCTATAATGATCGAGGCAGTAGGCTGTTTTGGTTGGTGAATTCCTGTTGTCAGTAAACAGTACCCTCTTCAATCTCCAGCCTGTGTTTCCATGTGATTGGTGACGGGAGAACGCGGCGGGTAAATAAATGAAAGCCGGGGTGGAGGAGGCCTGTAGGAGGCATTTTCCGGAAGAGACTCAGGGCGCCTCTGCCCGCTGGTCTGAAACCTCAGTTCCCGGCTCGTCCTCTGCGGGAAGGAAGACCCCCCTTCCCTGCTGGAGGGTCCTGGGTAGGGTTGTCTCAGATGAGGGCAGGCGGCTGGCTGGGGCGGCCTTCTGCAGTGTGGAGGCCCCAGGGGGTCTGCCGCTGGGGTCCTGTTAGCCCGTAGTCACCTCCCCATCGGTGCAGGGCGGGCGGGACCAGACCCCGCGTCTCCTGCCCAGACCATGCGGTGCGGCGCCTACAGCAGCCTCGGGCTCAGGTCCCAGGCAGGAGGACCAGGGCCCGGAGCTCAGGAGAGGTGCCACGCAGGCCCCGGGTGGCTCCTGAGCCCCTGAGCTGATTTTTAAAACAAGCAAGACTTCTCAGGCCGAGAAGCAGGAGGCGGGAGGTGCGCTGGGCGGGCGGTGGGGGCAGCGTGTGCAAAGGCCGGGGGTCCCGAATGGGGCGAGTGCCTGGTGAGAGCAGGGCGGTGAGCCTGGGCACGCACCTGGGCCGGCAGGGTCGAGGTGAGGGCAGTCTTTGTGTCAGGAGGGCAGTCTGGGCGACTTGGGGACTTGGAGCCCAGAGCCAAGAGCAGAGGACGGATCCCTGAGGCGCCTGGGAGGTGGATGTGGCCGTCCACGCTGGTGCGTCTGTGGAGGAACGTGTAGGGCCAGGTTAGGTTGGCCCCCAGGGTTTTGCCAGGGGGTCAGATGAGTTCCCAAGTTCAAGTTCAAGTTCTGTCCTCAGTTTGCCATCCTGACACGCAGGAATTACCCTTTACAACTTCATCTCAAATATCTGGTTACCTTTTGGAATTTGAAAGCACCCTTTGTCCTTTTTTTCACCCACGGTGTGGACGTGCTTAAAGATGTCACCATCCTCCAGAGTCTTAGTGAGTCTCAGAAGTGGCTTCTAACTTGCCTTAAAGAAGTACATCCTCCATAAATAGCAAATTTGGTAGAAAAGCTGGGCAAGGTCCCATGACTGCATAAAAAACTAGAGTTCGTTTTACATAAAATATCAAGTTGGTCTTTAAATAGCAGTCTCAGAAGCACAAGCCATTTTATTATCCATTAAGTCATTTAGCATCCACTATCCAATTGTTCAAAGTTATTTTCCCCAGAGGGGCTGCTGATACACAGTATTCTTGCAAGAAGGGTGGTGGGAGGAGAGGGGAGAAGTTGCTGAAAGAATCAGTGAGCAATCTCTTGTTGCATTTGCTTTTGAATTTAGGGAAAATGCTGATATCAAGTCTGAGACAAGAAGTCAACAGGAAAACCTTAGATGCTATTGTAAGGCTGTGATGGGTGCAGTTCAGTGAGTTTTCTGCTTTGCTGCCCTCGTTGTTTCTGCCTGTGGCACCTGCCGTCATAAATCCATTACTCTGTCCCCATCATGAGTGGGACCCTGATGCAGCTGAGAAAGAAGCTGAGATCCCCAGGCCGGCCAGGCTGGCTGTCTGGGGAGACTGTGTCTGCCACCGCTTACTTATCGTAACTCACAGACCCTCCAAAGAGTGAGCTGGAGGCCCTTGGACTTGGAGACCTTGCTTATAATTTTAAAAGGCCGAAAAGGCAGGGGTCAGTTTTCCAGGGGTCTTCAAATACCCTAAATGTGCATGAAAGATTGAGTATATCTTTTCATAGGCTTTCTAAGTCTTGAGGCGAGAATCCAGTATTTATCAGATTCTCAAAAAAGCTAGCTCTTTGCATCAGAAATGAGAAGAACACAGCACGAGTGTCAGTCTTGTGAGAGGATAAACGGACTCCAAGTGCAAAGCTGTAGGTCATCCCAGCGACCCCTGGTCAACGTGCTCCCCACGATGGGGTGGTCATGTGTGGGCCCCAATGAGTGGAGCTGGGCTCACCGCAGCTCCAGGTGGGGGTGGCTCCCTCCAGCCAACTCCCTCCCAGCTTGGCCTCCGAGGCCGAGCCTCAGCAGTTGGAAACGTGCGCCTGTCTCAGACTGTGGAGCGTCTGTGGATGGCGTGTCCTGGGGGGCCCAGGGTCCCCCGACACAGAGGGGAGCCCCTGTGTGCTCCTGGCCGCCCTGGGGTTGTGGACACTCAGGCTCGCCTGGGCTGCGGGAAGCCTCCTCCTGCCTGGGGACCTGCCTCGGGACCCTCTCTTCTGGGCTGTGGACCGCTGGGGGCTGTGTGTGAGTCGGGAAGAGCTTCAGGGGAGCTGGAGTCCTTCGTGTTCCTTCAGTCAGGGATCAAACACCAAGGTCAGTGCTCAAGGTCACGCGGGACCCGCGTGAATTGGGGCCCTGGGTGCCCCTTCCCACCCAGTGGGCCTGACGGCCAGCGCGTCCTCCTGTCCACCTGGTTTAATGGCCCTAGTCGATCCCCTGGAGAAGGAAATGGTGCCCCCTCCAGCATGCTTGCCTGGAGAATCCCACGGACAGAGGAGCCTGGTGGCCTACGGCCCATGGGGTCAGAGTCGGTGGGGACTGAGCGACTGACACTCTCCGGTTCACTTTTTCTCATGGACTCAGAGATGGCAGCTGTTGAGTCCGTGGGTGGCCACCAGACCCGGAGTCTGGGGGGTGAGAGGGACTTGTCCCAGGGCGGGAGTGGGCGTTTCCCAGGGGCGGGGCCCCGCAGGCGCTGAGCAGGAGGGCGTGGCTTCCAACGCTGGCGCCTCCCGCAGGGGCGGCGGCCTGTCCCGCTCTGCGGCCGCCCTGGGCCTCCGCTCGGCCGCTCCCCCGTGAGGACGGCCCTCCGCCTGCCTGCGGGGGTCCGCTGAGCGCGCACTGGTAAAGGCTCAGGGAGGCGGCCCCTCTCCCGCCCCCGCCCGCTCTGGTCTCTCTCAGCCCCTCGTGCGGACGCGTCACTCGCCATCTGACTCTGGTTCCTCCCCTGCACCTTCCCGGCCTGCGCGTGCAGTGATGCTCTGAGTCTAGGAGCTTGCGTTGTTCTTAGCATTTCTTGAGCACCTCTGCGAAGGCAGATGTTTTCTGTGGTGGGGGACCAGGGGAAGGACAAGCTGCTGGGAATTCTTGCCGTTTGCAGGTGATAAAGGAGTTACTGACATTTTGTGTGCCCGTGTTCACTTGATTTTTACTACTTGTGAGCCAGGTTTTAATGGGGTTTTTGTATTGGATAAACTTTGTGATCTAAACAGATTGTAGGATTAAGTTTCAGAATCCAGTGGAAGCAGCTGTTATCAGTGAGTCTTTGATAAGCCTGAAGACTGATGCCAATGGTGATCCTGGTTTTAACTTGACAGATTGTAAAATGAACTCTCTCTCTCTCTTTTTTAAGCATTTCTCTGAGTGAATATTTTGGAGTGTAATTTCAGGTTAAGAGTTTTACAAAATATAAATATGTGTTACCTTTCAACCTAGCAATTTCTTGTCCTGGAAAGTATTGTAGGAAGAGAAGAATATGCACAAAATTTATACAATAATATATTCATAGTGCTATTTATAATTGCTAAAAATTAGACAGGCTAAATGTTTATTTAAAAGATAAATAAAGATACACGACAAATCCATGAAGGCCTGTGTTGCTGCTCAGTCGCCCAGTCGTGTCTGACTCTTCGACCCCATGGGCTGCAGCACACCACGCCTCCCCGTCCTTCACTATCTCCCAGAGTTTGCTCAGACTCATGTCTGCCGAGTCAGTGATGCCATCCAACCGTCTCATCCTCTGTTGCCCGCTTCTCCTGCCCTCAATCTTTCCCAGCATCAGGGTCTTTTCCAGTGAGTCAGTTCTTCGCATCAGGTGGCCAAAGTATTGGAGCTTCCGCTTCAAAATCAGTCCTTCCGATGAACACCCAGGGTTGATCTCCTTTAGGATGGACTGGTGGGGTCTCCTTGCAGTCCAAGGGACTCTCAAGAGTCTTCTCCAACACCACAGTTCAAAAGCATCAGTTCTTCAGCGCTCGGCTCTGACCTCCGTACATGACCACAGGAAGCAACGTGAATTTGTGGGGGATGCAAACGAACTGCAGCCCTTGACGATAACGCTGTGGGGCATTTCGGGGGAGGCTTGAGAAGTTTCAAGCTCATGACGACGCGGTGGCTGGGCAGATCAGCACAGCGGTTTCCCGGCGTTCCTGCTACGGGCAGCCTGACCGCTGTACTTCCGGCTGCCCATCAGCACCCGCAGCTTGCTCCAGGCAGCTCTGCTGGAGAGCCCACCTGAGCGGAGGGCTTCTAAGGAAGGCCAGCTCTGAAATCCTTTCCATTGTTGGTGCACAACCACCCCGGGGACGAACCCCAAGCTCTCGATCTAAAGAACAACTTCTGCTTNACTCAGTAGTGTCCAACTCTTGGAGACCCCATGGACTGTAGCCCACCAGGGTCCTCTGTCCATGGGATTTCCCAAGCAAGAATACTGGAACGGGTTGCCATTTCCTTGTCCAGGGATTGAACCCAGGTCTTGTGCATTTCAGGCAGATTCTTTACCGTCTGAGTCACCAGGGAAGCCAAGGGTCCTGGATTTTACCGCCTGACCCCAGCCACCCCGGGTGGGGGCACTGAGTTGTCCAGGAGCAGGCTGCCCCCCACACCCAATTTGGGTGGTCTCCTCTGCTGCAGAGAAGTTCTTGTCACAGAAATGTGGTTTTCATGTACACATCAGAGTCTGGATCAGAACTTCTACCCCGGGCCATATGTTATGCTGATAATCAGTATAAACACACCCTGAATGAGAACCACTCTTCTCAGAAAGCTGGTGTGAGTCTATCCCCCGACCCCTGCTTCCTATGGAGAAGCCCCAGCTCCCAGGGTTCGGAGGTGAGGCTTTGGGAGGTGATCAGAGCACAGGGTGCAGCCTCATGGTGGGGAGAAATACGGGAGAAAGCCTCCTCTCTCTCCCGTCCAGCTGCCCCCGTCTGCTCCCACATGAAGACGCAGAGGAGAGGGCGGCCATCTGCAAACCAGCGAGAGGGCCCTCACTGGAACCCGACCATGCCAGCACCCAGATCCCTGACTTCCAGCCTCTGGCACCGGGAGAAGTGAGTGTCTGTGGTTTACAAGCCTCCCAGCTTGGGGTGCTTTGCTGGGGCAGCCCTCGCAGACTAAGAACCTGACAGATTAGGTCTTGCTCAGCGCTGCACAACCAAGCTGGGTGAAGAGCGGGTCCCTGGCCGGCACCACCCTCAGGTGACAGGCGAGGCTCCTCTCCCTGGGATGGTCACGCCCTGTGCGCCCCGCTTGCACTGCCTTCTCCCCGGGCCGGGCCCCTCGTGGAGACGGGGCTCGGGTCCCTGGCCCCCCTGGGCCGGGCCTTCACTGCATCACAGGACGGTCCTAGTTGTCACAGTCTCTACCAGCGTCATCCAACCCTTAATGAAAAGTCCTCTGCTTATGTTTAAAATATTTAAGCTTATTTTTAATGTATTTTTGTCATTTATTCAAGACATTTTTTTGCCTATGTACTTGTACAANGGGCCGGGCCTTCACTGCATCACAGGACGGTCCTAGTTGTCACAGTCTCTACCAGCGTCATCCAACCCTTAATGAAAAGTCCTCTGCTTATGTTTAAAATATTTAAGCTTATTTTTAATGTATTTTTGTCATTTATTCAAGACATTTTTTTGCCTATGTACTTGTACAATGCTGTGCTACACTCTGAGGGATTCAAACCAGACGCAGGACCTAGATTCATACAACAAACAAGCGTCTACCTGTGTGCTCAGTGGGACTTCACCTGGTGTTAGGACTTAAGAGAAAATCCCCGTGCGTGGCCTCCTGGAGAGCTGGATGCCATCCTGATAGTGGCCACAAGAACAGCTTTCAAGAGCTGTTTCTCATGATGCCCTTTCAGACGGGCTGCCGGAAAACCCGAATCCAGGGCAGTAACCGTCCCACGGCAGGTCCTGAGACAGTCCCGGCTGTGCTCTGGTCTGGCGCTGGGCACAGCGGCGGATGTCCCCGTCCTTCACCAGCCGTCCTAGTGGCGACGTCTCTGGATAAAGTGCTGACAAACACTCAGTAGCAGCGGGCCAGGTGGGTTTTGCTGCCTGAACAGAGCCGGCTGTGCAGACACCTCATGAGGCTTAAAGTGGAGAGCCAGAATCAGCTGCCTCCCCAAACATCTTCATTTCTGCACGGCCTTCCTGGAGTTTTTGCTATCCAAGTGCCACTGCCATATAATTAGCACTTACTAATTTCTGTTAAAATTTTTTATTTACTATTTTAGCTTTTAAGTAAGCAACACCCTGCCCGGAGTCATGGGTTTGACCCTTGTTCACTTTTCTTGTCTTGTTACTTGGTCATCCACAGATCACTAAAATCACCCTGTGTGTCCTGAAGATGGTATGATCCCAGAGCAGAAGAGACATCAGGGTCCTTCAGAGAAAATGTGGGGCCTGGGTTCCCTGGGGAGCCAACTCTGAGGGGGGACCGCTTGCAGGGCATTTGTTCTGGGAGAACTCTGGGGACCTACAGCTGAGCAGGAAGAAGGTGGGTTTGCGCCTGCAGGCAACAGGCTGGACACAGAGTCAGTGAAGCTCCAGCCAGCCCCACTGGGGGCCCTGAACTTGGATGGCCTCTTAGCTTCCTGGGACGCAGGCTGCACGGTGAGGGGTGCCCTTCGGCAGGGCGGCTCACTCCAGCTTGGCAGTCCCTGAGCCAGGCTGCAAGCTGTGGGCTGTCCGCCTGTGGAACCCCCTATGTCTGCAGGTGGGCATCTTGACAGCTGCCACACGGCTGGGAGACAGGCGGGTCTGAGGCCTGATGCTTCTTCACCACTCACAACGTGCCACAAGCCCTCTAGACACTTCAGCATAAATAAGGCATTTTTATTACTCTGGTTTAGTATCTGATGGAACTTTTGTCCAGCAATGGCAGAGCTTAGTGCAAGGCCCCACACCCTGGGGAGTGGACGAGCCAAAACGTGAAGCCTGATGGGATAACTTGACTCTCAGTTAAGTTCCATGTCTGCATATGTGTCCATGCACGTGTATGTACTGTGCACATACATGGGTGCAATTGGACATATACATGTACATATCACATGGTATGAGCCTAGGTATGCAGATGTATCTGTTAATATATCTAACTTCCCCTTATATGCTAGGCCAGATGCTATCGGAGATGGTGTTGCTTGAAAATGTGCCTTGGTTGGTGGATGAGAGAAAAAGAGAAAACTCACCCCCTATTGTGAACTAAGAACCATCCATGAAGGAGGGCCCCTAGGTGTACAGCGTGTGGGCGGGTCGCCCCTGAGGATGAGAAGGCAGGGGTCCAGCAGCCCACACCCAGCACCTGGAGCCCAGGACTGTGGCTGCCATATTCCCGGCACCGCCTCCTCCCTGGAGATGGTGAAGGAGCGCTTTGAACATCCCCCTGAGAAGGATGCCTGTGGTACAGGCGACCACCAGCTCACAGGGAGGAAGCTCACAGCCCACCTGGTGACAGAGGCAGGACTCGCGGGAGGCGCGGCTCCGAGGCTCCTCCTCCCCTCCTTCTCTGCCTTCCTGGCGCCTGTGGTTGGAAGCGGAGCAGGCGGAGCTGCCGCAGACCCTGCGTGGCATGCCCCTGTTCGCGCGGGTTCCGGGGAGGACTCGGAAATTCAAATTCAATTCAATTCAAATTCAAATTCAAATTCAAATGCACTTCAGCACGGCTGCAGTATTTTAGCCTGGAAAAAGCCCCAAACCACTTTTATAACAGTGCTCATCTCAGCCATTTGGAAAAAATACAGTAAAATATCTGTACACATTAAAAAATGCCATATTGTGAAACTTTCAAGATAACCAGGTGGCCAAATGCTCTCAGGGGTAACAGAAGGAGTTAACTTGCTGCAGGAGATCATTAATTATAATCCAGCTGAATAATGGCAATTGGTATCAAACATGTGAAACTGAACTATGGAATCAAGTCCTCTTGGTAACTTTAAAGCTGTGCCATCTGCAGAGGGAAATCCTTGAGTTTCAATTGTCTAGGGGATGGACTGGGAGCAAGCACATGGGTGGCTCATCCCCAAACACTAGTTTAAAAATATTCTTGTTTGCCATGCTAGGAATTATCACGTGGGGCATCAGAAGAATTTTGCTACCCGTGTTGACACCGAGGTAGCATTAAGGGACAGATTTTGAAACAGTGTTCCTCAGTAGCATTTCTAAATGGAGCAGATATAATTTAGCCTGGATTGGGTTACTCTCATGTATGCAAAGGTTGAGGATAAATCCATAAAAGCCGTAAATATGTTTGCTTTATTCCAGTCCGAGTCCCATGAAAAGATNTGGCTCATCCCCAAACACTAGTTTAAAAATATTCTTGTTTGCCATGCTAGGAATTATCACGTGGGGCATCAGAAGAATTTTGCTACCCGTGTTGACACCGAGGTAGCATTAAGGGACAGATTTTGAAACAGTGTTCCTCAGTAGCATTTCTAAATGGAGCAGATATAATTTAGCCTGGATTGGGTTACTCTCATGTATGCAAAGGTTGAGGATAAATCCATAAAAGCCGTAAATATGTTTGCTTTATTCCAGTCCGAGTCCCATGAAAAGATGAGGAAAACAACAGTCCCCCACAGATAGGATCTGGCAGGCTCTTCATGGACGTTTCTGTCTTGAGAAGCAGGGCTTTCCTAGATGAGCCAACGGGCGACTGCAAAGGTAACAGGACTCGCGTCGGGAAAGGGCCGCAGTTCAAGATGGATGGTGTGATTTCCATTTTAAGAAAGACCCTGATCCCACCAGACAGGGCTCATTAATTTAAGACAGTTGAGCTCACAGGCATCGGAGTTCACAATTCAATTATGGGGGAAGATAATCTTCCTGGGGTGGTTTATTTAGCTTGTGATTCTTAATTAATTCTGCTCCACGAGGGAATGCTGCCGACAGCAGCCTGGGCCGGAAATCTCAGGGCTGTCGATCTCATTTTCCGGCGCTGCGGCCAGGCGCACGCGCAGCGTCAAGGGCTGGGTCCCGGCTACGCCGCACGTGGCTGCCTCTCGGGCGTCCACGCGAGCGCCAGCACTCGGATGNTCCCCGCCTCCCCGAGGTCTCTACTGATTCCTGGCTGTGGCAGCACCCCAGTCTGCCCACAGCCTCTCCTGGGGTGTCCTCTAAGTCCAGACTCCCCTTTTATAAGGACGCCAGTCAAAGGATGAAGGCCTCCCGCCAGCATAGGACCTCCACCGATTCCACCGGCACTTGCTCTGTTTCCAAATAAGGCCCCTTTGGCGGTTCAGGGCAGAACGATGAGCCTTGAAGGATGGATGAAGGGGAAGAAACACTTTCAACAGAAGACACTAAATTAGGGACAGATGTTCTGTGAAGAACAAGCAACTGTACACTCCTGATTATCCACAGCTCTCATCGTTTCTCATCATTTAATATTTCCTGCAAAGAACCTACTGCGTGTGCGCTGAGAGGGGATGGCAGAAACTAAACCTTGTGTAACTTTGCACGTGACTAGGCTCACACATCTCAGAGAAGGCAATGGCACCCCACTCCAGTACTCTTGCCTGGAAAATCCCATGGACAGAGGAGCCTGGTAGGCTGCAGTCCATGGAGTCGCTGAGGGTCGGACACGACTGAGCGACTTCACTTTCACTTTTCACTTTCATCCATTGGAGAAGGAAATGGCAACCCACTCCAGTGTTCTTGCCTGGAGAATCCCAGGGACGGGGGAGCCTGGTGGGCTGCCGTCTATGGGGTGGCACAGAGTTGGACACGACTGAAGAGACTTAGTAGCAGCAGCAGCCGCAGCAGGCTCACACATCTGGGGAAAGTTGTGGGATCGTGTGTCCTGTTGTATATTTCAGTTTGCAGCTGAGAAAACGCATGCACAGGAGGAGACGGATGGGGAGATGTGGGCCAGCGTCGTGTTGAGGGTGGGGAGCCTGGGGACAGACAGACTCGGGAAGGCTGGCCGGCTCTGGGGGGCGCAGCCTCAGGCAAACCCCAGCCACAGCCCCCCGCGTGACAGCCCCCCACGTGACGGCCTGAGCTCCAGGGATCGCGGGTGGCGCGGCTTGGGCGGGTGTGGAGGCTGGAGCTCGAGGGGGGAAAGCCTGGAAGCTGAGAGGCAGGAGAGCTCCCAGCCCAGGTCAGGAGCTGTGCGCGCTTCCCCTCGTTTGGCTGGACGTGGATGAGCCGGAGGCCCGGTGCTGATTCTGGCCCAGAGGACGCAGGCAGACACGCAGGTGGGCCGCTCTGCTTGCTGATGAGAGTGCGGCCGCGAGGCGGGGACCCGTCCCGAGGGGCCGCGGAGGCTGTGTCCGAGTGAAGACGAGGCTCAGAGCAGCTCCCCGTCCGTAGGACTGAGTGTGTAACAGGACACAGGGTGTGCCCACGCTGCTCGGAGGTGAGAGCCTGTCACACACGGAGCTGCACGGCGTTTACTTTAAAGTTCCCTTTAAATGCATCTGAAGTGGATATTTTGCAGAAAATGCTAAACAGTGTGCAGTCGGGATATCTGAACAGCCCCGGCGGCCCAGCGGCTCTTCTCTGAGGTACGTCTGCTTGAGGGAGGCAGGTGGGCAGTGGAGGGGGCAGCATTTGGAGGCCGGGTGGCCTTTGAAGGGACATTGGAGATGGCCCGCGCGACACGCCCTCAGGCCCTGGAAGGTGGCGCCTGTGCGGCTTGGGAGCATCCATCCAGAGGCTGGCATGCACGTCCCTCGCCCCACGTCCTGCCCCGCCGCCACTGCCCGCTCCGCTCCTGGGGACCTGCTTTACCCGGCACCTTACTCCCCACGCTGAGCAGCCTGCTGTCCCCAGACGGGAATCCCACAGTGGCATCGCTCCGGGGGTGCCGCCTGACCAGCTGGGGGGTCTTTGTGACCCTGCTCCCCGGCTCTTTTCATTTGTTCTTTCATTTCTCACTTGTTTTCCTGTGTTTCCTTTTTTGATTTTTCTCAAGTCTCGATTTTCCCTCCCTTCTCAGCCTCCCATGGCCTCCATCCCAGCCCCTCTCAGTGGCCTGGGATCTCCCTGGACATGAACAAGGGCCCGCGTTTAAGGGGAAGGGCAGAGGGTGTTCACAGGCATGGGTCATCATATCTATCATTTAAGACTGTTTTTAGGATGTAGAGGAAGCAGCTGTGTGGTTGGGCAGATCAGCCCCAAATGAGGTAACTTTGTATCTTGCAGAGCTGCACCGTCCAGTGCGTTAGTACCTGGCTATTTGCAGCTGTCCAGCTCAAATCTATTCAAATTAAATTAATTAAACTTTAGTTCCTTAGTCACACTCACTGTCTTCCAACTGTCCGACAAGCTATAGGTGGCCCCTGGCCACCATGATGGATAGAGTAGGCGTGAAACCCTTTCTCTGTCACAGGAGTGATGACAAGCGTGGCTCTGGGGAACCACGTTTATCTGCCAAGGACCCAGAAATACTGATTTAGGCAAATATTACGATTACGCTGGTTGTGTCGCGAAATAAAATCGACCTCACTACACGTATCTTTATTTTTGCTTCATGCTTCTCTATCCTTACTATTCAATTAGGAAAGGTCATTTTAATATCAATTCAGGTTTTAAAAGAGTCAGTTTCAGCTTGGCTAGAATAAGGCCAAAGTGGAATTTGGTGCTGGTGGGGCGGGACACTTGGTGATTTCAACAGGACTGAAATGGCCACACCAACTCCAGGGTAAATACGGCCACACAGGTGGCTTCCTCCTTTTATGTGGGAAGAAGCCAGGGTGGAGCTGAGTGGCCTCAAGCCCATCCCGGGAATGTGACGCCCCTCCGCGGCTCTCAGGCGGGAGGGGTCGCTGGCCGGGCCGCCGGCAGCCTCCTCTTCGCCCTTCGTTGTGTCCTTAGAATCACGAATCCTGAAGGAGCCGGTGATGGAGGCGACGTCGCCCTGCCTGCCCTGCAGCCCGTGGTACGGCTCTCAGTTCCTGCTAACAGTACCCAACACACGTGCCTGCCATGTGCAGACCAAACTTGGGTCGGCGGCCCCAGGTGCGTTACAGCCATTGCCACCGACACCAGCGTGCGGTGGAGGAAAGGAAGGCGCTTCTCACAGGGGCTGGGCAGGACCGCGGCTGTCAGACATCCAGGTGACCCGGTTCCTCCAGGACTTTCGGGACAGAGTTTTCAAGGACGGTAGGAGCGAGGCGGTGGCAGCTCACTCGTGGACGTTCCCGCTGGTCGAAGGCGAGGGCTTTTTGACAAGAGTTTGGTCCAGATTATCCATTAAACACGCTGCTTAATTTCCGTGAGCACCAGGCTCCGGTCTGTGGATGGAAATAATAGCACTGCTTTGGGAGCTGGTCGTGAGACCAGCCTGGCCGATCGCCTGGCCCCCAGGCTGGACCCGTGCGGCGCTTCTCCGGGAGCAGCGTCTCGACCAAGCTCCAAGCACGTTCCTGCTCAGATGCTCGGTCGTGTCCGACTCTTTGTGACCCCACGGACTGTAGCCCGCCAGGCTCCTCTGTCCGTGGGATTCTGCAGGCAGGACTGCTGGAGTGGGCAGCCGTTGCCTTCTCCAGGGGCTCTTCCCGACCCAGCGATCAGACCCAGTCTCCTGCGTCTCCTGCTCTGCAAGCGGGTTCTCTACCGCTGAGCCACCAGGGAAACCCAACTTCAAGTGTATGTTAGAATTAAAATGGGATGAGCAGCAGGATATCTGGGTTTCCTGACAAAGATCTAACTCCTATTTTCCTTTTTTTTTTAACGGCTGCTCATTCTAGTAACTTTTAATAGATTTAAATAATAACAAAAATAATCAATCAATGTTTTTTGATAACTGGGGCTAATCTCTAAATCCCTGGTATAAAGTAAATTCCCAAATGTGTTCAGTATTGTTTTTATTTGAATTACTGGACTTTTAAATTTTCGTTAGTAAACCATGCTAAGCTTGCCTTCCAGTTCAGTTCAGTCGCTCAGTCGTGTCCAACTCTTTGCAACCCCATGGACTGCAGCACGCCAGGCCTCCCTGTTCATCACCAACTCCTGGAGTTTACTCAAACGCACATCCATTGAGTCGGTGATGCCACCCAACCATCTCATCCTCTGTTGACCCCTTCTCTTCCCGCCCTCAATCTTGCCCAGCATCAGGGTCTTTTCAGATGAGTCAGTTNTTCATCACCAACTCCTGGAGTTTACTCAAACGCACATCCATTGAGTCGGTGATGCCACCCAACCATCTCATCCTCTGTTGACCCCTTCTCTTCCCGCCCTCAATCTTGCCCAGCATCAGGGTCTTTTCAGATGAGTCAGTTCTTCGCATGAGGTGGCCAAAGTATTGGAGTTTCAACTTCTACATCAGTCCTTCCAATGAATATTCAGGACTGATTTCCTTTAGGATGGACTGGTTGGATCTTGCAGTCTAAGGGACTCTCAAGAGTCTTCTCCAACACCATAGTTCAAAAGCATCAGTTCTTCGGCTCTCAGCTTTCTTTCTAGTCCAACTCTCACATCCATACATGACTACTGGAAGCTTGCCTTTGGTCTGCTATAAAGTAGGGAAAATACGTGTGTGTGTGTGTGTGTGTATGTCTGTGTCTGTGTCTGTGTCTGTGTCTGTGTGCGCCCATTATGCAGTTTTAAACAGCTGGTCAGTCCTCATCCTAATAGAAGATGAGTGGGGGGGTGTGAGGGGCTGCGGGGAGCCTGTGTCTACAGAAGGGGTTCACCCCTTGGTCCATATCAGTCCAGGCTGGACAGAAGCTGGGCCTCTCCTCCTCCCCCATCCCCTTCATTTACACAGAATGACTTTTTTCTTTAAGCACTGAAACTTTTGTTATGCTAATCTGGCAGGGCGGGGTTTCCGATTCCGTTTCACCTGGGCCCGGTCGCCCCTGGGGACCGCCTTGTCTTCTCAGCTGTGATTCAGTGGAGCCGCTGTCTCGCTCCCTGGGGGCAGCAGATGCTTCACCCTCTGATGACGCAGGGCTCGGGGGTGGCGTGCGCCCAGCCTGGCCACTCTCCAGCCCCAGTCCTCCGGGCCGCGTGGTCCGGCCTCTTCCCGACACCCTGCTCTCTGCCAGTTCTCCTCGAGTCTGGGGCTGGAAGCTCGGGTCAGTGGAGACCCGTCCAGAGGCAGCACGGCTCGAGAGTTAATTTGTGATTTCACCGCAGTGACCCGGCCAGGGTCACCCCTGCTACCGTGCCTGTTCTGACCGTCTCAGGACAAATGAGACTGTAAACCCAGTACTTTTAAACTCAGCACAAGAGACCCAACTGCTAAGAGTGTTTTGTGAAGAGTTTTTTTTAGTTAGCAGCTGTCGTGAAGTCCACAGGGACCTTCCTGCTCTGGATCCTGTATCCAATGTCTGGTGGTGGGAAAGGGGAGAATATCAGCCCAGCTGGTGCCTGGTGCCTGACCTGCTGAGCCACTGAGCATGCCGGGGAGCCGGACGGCAGAGTGTCCGGCAGCTGGGTGTTGGGGAGGCTTCTGTCCTGTTGGAGGGAGAACCCAGGATCTTTGGATCAGGCCCAAGGGGATCATGTCGGTCTCATAATTAAGAAATGGAGTAGGTCCGGCCATATCAGTGGACCAGGATGCCACAGTCATCAGGGATCCCAGCCACCATGGATGGTGAGCTGGCGAGCCCTGGGGGAACTCAGGAAGGAAAGAACACCTACCTGCTGCTTGGCAGCCATCAGATTTCATGCCCCAGAGCGAGCCCTGAGGAGACTCAGGATGTGAAAACCCAGGACGCGAGCCCCAGTCAAGTGAGGTGCATATCAAAGGGGTGATTTCAGTGAGCCCAGACCCTGGCCTCTTCCCACACACAGAGAGGCACCAAAGTCCTTAACTCGGGATATCTGGTTTCCCTTAAGTAACAATAATCTTTTGATGTTCAGACCACCTGCCCTCTGTTGCAAAACTCCTATATCTCCTACACCCGCCTCCATGAAGGGTCACGTCTGACATGACCTCGAGGCCGCCGCTCCCCACTTCCAGCTGGTCCCCCGGTGTTTGCTATGTAGTTCTGAGCTCGGCGTGGCTCCTGTTGCTGTTGTTTAGCCTCCGAGCGATGTCTGCCTCTTTGCAGCCCCGTAGACTACCCGCCAGGCTCCCCTGTCCCTGGGATTCTCCAGGCAAGAAGACTGGAGTGGTTGCCATTTCCTCCTCCAGGGGGTCTCCCCAATCCGGGGATCGAACCTGTCTCCTGCTTGGCAGGTGGACTCCTTACCACTGAGCCGTCTGGGAAGCCTGCCTTACACCTGACGCGTATATGCAGCTGATGCACTGCTGCACAGCGGACGCTAACGCAGCATTGTAAAGCAGCTAAACGGGGCTTCCCAGGTGGCACGAGTGGGAAGGACCTGCCTGCCAAAGCAGGAGACGCGGGTTTGGTCCCTGAGTCAGGCAGACCCCCTGGAGGAGGGCATGGCGACTCACTCCAGTATTCTTGCCTGGAGAATCCCAGGGACAGGGGAGCCTGGTGGGCTACAGTCCATGGGGTCACAAAGAGTCGAACACGACTAAGGCAACTTAGGGAAGTCCTGTGGCTCAGACGGTAAAGCGTCTGCCTGCAATGTGGGAGACCCAGTTTCGATCCCTGGGTCAGGAAAATCCCCTGGAGAAGGAAATGGCAACCCATTCCAGTATTCTTGCCTGGAGAATTCCATGGACTGAGGAGCCTGGTGNGAAGTCCTGTGGCTCAGACGGTAAAGCGTCTGCCTGCAATGTGGGAGACCCAGTTTCGATCCCTGGGTCAGGAAAATCCCCTGGAGAAGGAAATGGCAACCCATTCCAGTATTCTTGCCTGGAGAATTCCATGGACTGAGGAGCCTGGTGGGCTACAGTCCATGGAGTCGCAAAGAGTTGGATAAGACTGAGCGACTTCACTTTCACTTTCACGGTAACTTAGCCTGCATGCGTGCATACTCCAGTAAAAATTAATTAAAAAAAAATGAATGGCTCAGGAGACCCAGCAGTTAGCTTTCCAGAATTTTGTGAGCCTGTTGGTACACAGAGCCAGTTAAAAATTACATAAACTCGCAGTTATAAATTATGCCAACCGGGAGTAATAACTACTCCAAGCAGGGCTCTAGCTCCGTTCAGTATGTTTCCCCGGGTCTGTGCCCTCGAGGCCACTTACGCCTGTGGACACAGCACACGGTGGCGTGCAGGGCGCTGCTCGGCCCCCTCTGCGTTCGGCGACCCCTCAGTGGCAGCTTGAACCAGCCGCCCTGGGAGTGCCCACCCATGGAAGCTGGCCGACACCACTGCGCGGGACTCTCCTGACCTCCCCGAGAGCCTGGCCTTCTCCACCTGCCAGCTCGCCGGCCAGGAGCCCCGGTCCAACTGCGGAGCCGGTGCTCACCCACCCAGAAGACTCAGCTTCACGGGGTGCGCGGGGGTTCACACTGAGGAGCGCTGTGAGCTGCCTCGGGGCCCAGGACTCAGGCTCCCCTCCCCAACAGGCAGAGGTTCTCTTTCTCCTCGCTCAAAACTCAGTTTCCTCCAGTGTTCAGTTCAGTCGCTTAGGTCTGAACAATGACCAACATTTTGCTCATAGTCTTTCTGAATGTCACAAAACCGTTTTGTAAAAATATTCACACTGCAGTTTTGAAATGACTGTGTTCCAGAGAACAAGGCTGTTCCAGTGTAGCTTTTATTTATCGGTAGGACTGTGGGTTTCAGTTCTTTTGTGTCTTTAAGAAACTATCATTTTTGTGGGGTATGCACATTTTATTATTTTATTTTAAAGTATTTATAATAGTAATTAACACTGTATCCTTCAAACAAAGTGTTTAATATTTTCTATGAAGGGAGCCGTAGCTGTGGAGGCCCACGGCACTGTGATGCTTTAAAAGATGCGGAGTGGAGCATCCTAGAGTCAACACGACACATCCTGGGATTGCAGTTTGATTTTCTTAAAAAGTTAAAATAAAAATTAAATCATATACATATATCATTTATAACAAAACTAATATTCTCTAAGCTCAATATTTTAGTCTGAAAATCATGACACTGTGAATAGGAAAATATATAAACAGCCAGAATAAGACAATCATGAAGAAATGAGATAATAGTTGTCAGATGAAACAATTAAATATGAATTATGACATAATTACAGACCCCCCGATGGGTAAAGAAGAAAGCTACTGATGATATAATAGTGTTTTCTGTAATGTCTACTGCTGTTTAGTCTAAAAAGATATTTATTTCATTGCGGATTCTTCTGTTTTGTTGCCTTAAACTTTCTCAAATGTTCCTTTAGACGGGGGATTTATGTGCCTCAATTGAGTCAAAAATAATAATATTGAAAAAGTTTCATCAAAGTCCCAGTGGATTTCTGCATCAGAATGCTGTTCCCTTAACTGTTCAACTGGCAGACATGGAAACACGCAATTCCCCCAGAGTAATTACTTTGGCCGTTATTTCAAGATATCAACAGTATCCACTTCAAGGATGCCAGGAACTCATTTTCTAAGCTCTTTGGCATAAAATTTATTTAAAAGTTGAAAACCGTTTAAATACATTGTATCAGTTTGTACAGGACTAATATAATTATCCTGGTCTTAGGGTTTAAAATTCTTTTTTGTCTTACTTAAATTCAATACATACATTTCATTCAGATGATCATCAGAATCCGATCAAAGTCATCACTTCAAAAGGAAGGCTTGATTTCTGGAGTTATGAGGCTGGAAGCAGAGGAGTGAGTTTGTTATGTGTACATAGAAAACATACACATTCAAATACACATCCATGTTCGTGGACATAAACTCTCAAATACAAACACATACGATTCACCCACACACTCAGAGCTGCACGCCTGCTCAGGAAATGTCCATACAGACACATAATCAGAAGCAGAAGCACATCTGTTCACGTGCATGCACACACGTGTACAGATACAATAGCTCACACACACACACACCACATATGCAAATACATGTTTAAACATTCACATAAACACAGGAAGTCAAGTGGGCCTCAGGAAGCATCACCACGAACAAAGCTAGTGGAGGTGATGGAATTCCAGTTGAGCTCTTTCAAATCCTGAANAATCATGTAATGAGCTCATCCTGAGGGCTGGAACCACAGAATAGAAGTCTTTTGTCAGGTCTTTCTTCCTAGAAGTCCTCTCATTTGGAATTATTAATGTTTGGAAAATGATTGGGCTTGCCCCCTCCCAAGGAGGGAAGCTCTTGGTCACAAGAGAGCAGAAGACTGAAGAATTCATTCATTGAGTCCATGCCATTGAATTCACCTCTTTGAAAACCTCAGGGGGCTGAGTATAATTAAACAACATTAATTAAAATACTAAAGAATAGAAAAGGGCAAACGGCAGGAGGGACAATGGAACAACATCAAAGAGATGGAAAATAACAAAAATAGCAGCAATCACTATGTATTAAAGCCCAGGAGGTTGACAGCTCAGCTGGAGCACCTTCAGAGAAAAGTTTCATGGACAACAGCCCTGAGTGTGAGAGGAAACATGGCGGCAGGAGAGAAGGAACCCAGGGGTGCACCTAGGGGCTCCTTTTCCTTTCCACAGATACCCAAGAGGCTCAGACTTGTGCAGATCATATTTAGACACTGAAACAGGATTGTCTTAGAAGTTTCTATGAACACAGATGCACCTCTGTCTTTGTGGTTTAATATGTCACTGCAGTCTCAGTGTTTTAGGTTGTATTTCAAAAGAAGAATTCTAGCATCTTGCTAAATTACAGAATGATTCTCACACATGAATTTCTTCAGCTCAACCTCTGTTAGATATAAAAATAGGGCAGCTAAATCCACCATCAGTAGTGGTGTGGTTCCAGCTCAAGGTGTGCATAGTTGCTCAGCTGAGCATGACTCTGCAACACGATGGACAGCAGTCTGCCAGTCTTCTCTATCCATGAGATTCTCCAGGCAAGAATACTGGAATGGGTTGCCATCTCCTCCTCTGGGGGATCTTCCTGACCCAGGGATCGAACCTGCATCTCTTGCATCTCCTATATTGGCAGCCAGATTCTTTGGCACTGAGACACCTGGGAAGTCCCTTCTATTTTCTCAAAGGTGGCCTATTTGTAAAGATGTTTGTGGTCAAGGTACTTTCATTTCTGGATATGTTCTCCCTACCATCTGAGAATAAAAATCGATCTTTTAAAATCAGACCTTAGAAACTAATTTTGTTATGAGTAAGATGAAAAAACAACAACAAACAAAAGGAAATGCTTCTAGTATTTACATTTTAAATGAGTTTCTTCCTCTAGAAGACTGCTTGGTGGAGATATTTTAAAATGTTTTTTAAAAATAACTTTTACAGTGTTTTTTTCCAATTGCTAAGTTGAGACCGGTTCACACTTCTGATTCTGCTCATTGGATGGGAGAAAGGGGAATAGAAATGGTGGCTAATTGCAGAAGAGCCACTTCCGAGAAGCCACAGTGGGCGGACTAGGGAGCAGAGAGGGGAAGCAGATGCCTCTGATTTATGCTGAAGGGGAGATTTGCTCCTTCTTCTTCTCTGGCTGTGCCTTTGATTTGTGTCATTTTCACCCCCAACCAGGATGTGTTTTCATACTTATTTTGTGTTTAGAAAAGGACATATTCAAAGGAATGAAGCTGCTCTTGACATTAATAAAACTGGTGAAGATTTTAAAAAGAGAAATGTAGGTACATCAGACATCACTTTGCCAACAAAGTCTGTATAGTCAGAGCTATGGTTTTTCCAGTAGTCATGTATGGATGTGAGAGGTAGACCATAAAAAAGGCTGAGCACCAAAGAATTGATACTTTTGAACTGTGGTGCTGGAGAAGACTCTTGAGAGTCCCTTGGNAGTCTGTATAGTCAGAGCTATGGTTTTTCCAGTAGTCATGTATGGATGTGAGAGGTAGACCATAAAAAAGGCTGAGCACCAAAGAATTGATACTTTTGAACTGTGGTGCTGGAGAAGACTCTTGAGAGTCCCTTGGACAGTAAGGAGATCAAACCATTCAACCCTAAAGTACATCAACCCTGAATATTCATTTGGAGGGACTGATGCTGAAACTGAAACTCCAATACTTTGGCCACCTGATGCAAAAAGCCAACTCATTGTAAAAGACCCTGATGCTGGGAAACACAGGGCAGGAGAAGACAGCAGCAGAAGATAAGATGGTTAGATGGCATCACCAACTCAATGGACATGAGTTTGAGCAAACTCGGGAGTTAGTGGAGGACAGAGGAGCCTGGAGGACTATAGTCCATGAGGTCACAAAGAGTTAGACCTAGTGACTGAACAACAATAACAGACTAATGGTTTCAACTCCAGTGACTTCTTGCATCACTAAACCATATCTGTTTCCTGAGCTCCAAATGCTGACTCAACTTCTTCTGGAGGGTCTCAGAGTTAGCATGACATGGATCAAACTCAGCTTGTGCCAGACTCACAGTCACCAAATGTCTCCAAGGATCTCACCTTTTTTCAGTGGTTGTGACCACTAATGTAGCTCAGGAACTGGGGAATCTCCTTCCTCTTTAGTCAATTCACTCAAGTAAGAGGTCAAAGTGACTCTACCTCTGAAAGCTCTCTCAGGGACATCCTTGTCCTTCACTACTGGTCCTGCTAAGCTTGGGCATCCAGATCTCTCACCTGAAAGACTGCAATAGCCCAACTAGTCTCTGCAGTAGGTGGTGTTTACCAGGGTAGCTGCATCAAGGTCTTCCACCCCACATCCTCACATGCATGCAAACAACACAGTCTTGACTCTCCTGCATGAGGGCGGGTACAAGAGGAACTTACTCTCTGCCCCCTAAATCTTAGCTGGCATTGTGACTTGTCTCAATCAATGGATGCAGCAAAAGTCACTCCCTCCACTGGGCTTCAGGGATCCACCTTTCTGCCCTTTGCCACTTGGAATGCTCCCTCAGGAAGGCATTCTTCTGAAATCACTGTCTTCTGCAGAATTCTGAACTAGCACCTCCGGAGAGAGAAGGGCCACATAGAGGAGTGCTGAAGGGTCAGATCCCTTGTAGACAAGTTCAACCACCAGCTGAAGTGTAAACAGTGCCAGTGGAGCAGATCTTTCCAGCCCAGCCCTGCCTGGATTCCCAACTCTCAGCAACAGGAGGGAATGAAGGGACTTGTGCTCATCCAGGAGGTTTGGGGTAATCTATTATACAGAAATATATGATAAAGACAGTTCGGGTACCTCTAGTCCCTCTGCTCTAGACCCTTGGCCACCAGCACTGTGCTCCTGAATTTAGAGAGCAATCCCATCCCTGTCTTTCCTACAGAACCAAAGCCAACCATATTCAGCCCTTTACTGAATAAACTTCTCAAGCAACCCCCTCTCCCTGGCCCAGTTTCAGCTCTTATCACTCCTTCCTTCACATGCCCAGTTTGCTCAAGACCCCAGACATTCACATCCTTGTGCATCTTATCTCGTGATCATCCTGCTGATGGTCTTCCTTCATCACAATGCTATCGGATGGAAAGTTCAGTTCCTCTGTGAAGTCTCGGAGGGAGAGCCCATAGCTCCTCCCTTACTCAGCCCCTTCAATAGCTTTGCCTGTTCCGGGCCTCCTCTCAGACCTGAATGTACATTGGAATCACCAGAGCAGACTGGAAATCTGTTGCAAACTTTTTTTTTCCTTGTGACCTGTCATATCCCTCTCTTAATGGTGTCTTCTGTAGAAGAGAAATGTTTAATTTTAGTGTAGTATATATTGGGTTGGGCTTTCCAGGTGGCGCTAGTGGTAAAGAACCCACTTTCGAATGCAGGAGACATAAGACATGGGTTCAGTCCCTGGGTTGGGAAGATCCCCTGGAGGAGGACATGGCTACTCACTCCAGTATTCTTGCCTGAAAAATCCCATGGACAGAGGAGCCTGGCAGGCTACAGTCCAAAATGTCGCAAAGCATCAGACATGACTGAAATGACTTAGCATAGTAGAGCACATATATTGGGTTGTTAATTAGCTTTTAGTGGTGTTTAGCTTTCTCTCTCTTCTAACACATAAGGGAAAAGTGTGGTCACGTTGTCTCATAAAATCGGTGGAGCTATTTCTCATCTTTATATTTGACTCAGTTATTTTTCAAAGTGGAAAACCAATGTTTGATACGCATACACATTTGCCAGTTTTATTTTATAAATATCCTTTTCCATACATATAACACTGTCATATCACAAACTCAGTAAAGAGAAACTGCATTTTGATTTATGATCTTGTGTTTATAATATTATTAAATGGATAAATTAATTACATTAGTTCAGCATCATTTCAATCCTGATTTGACTGCTTTTATTATCTGTCCTGCAAGATGGGTTCTATAATTTTTTCCCCGCTGGTATTTTAATAGTCCTTGAAATTCTTATTAGCATGTTTGATTGAACTGAAAAAAAAAATCAGATGTTATCTTAACAGACAGTAAGAACTACCTGACTGATTGGTTTTACAGTGAGGATTAGCTTTGCTAAGTAGTTGATATGGCAGATATTTTCTATATATTTAATAAAACAAACTTATAGTTCCAAGTTTTGATGAAACTATATTCAAACATGTGATAATAAAAAAGTACTATATCAGAAAACATTGTTTTAGCAAAAGTGGAAGGCCATTAACAAACAGTATGTTGTTTTTCCCCAAAATTTTAAAACTATATCTGATTAAACAACATGGATTCTTAATAATTTATAATATTGTAAATGTCTTTTCTGTATACTTTCCAGTAACTGAAAAAGTGAATAACTCTAAATGGATAAGAATTCCATTTCCAAGCCAGGTTGTTCCTAATACTTTATTTTTAATAAAATGGAAAGTCATCTTGATGATAAATCAGTGTGAATTTTGGGAAATAACTCAAAAGGAATTCAAAGTATTAAGCAACAGTGACATAACAAAGTTCTATTTCTGTAATTTTTTATATGAAGAAGTTTTCTCAGTATTTCCATCTATTAAAAAAAAAAAAGAGTAGAAACAAAATAGATGCCTGACTCCATTTTACTGCCTACAAAAATCACATTCACACAGAGATATAAGAAGTAATTGGGAAAACCTAATTCTTCTCATAATAACCATATTTCCAATAAAAATTGCTTATATTTAATTATCATTAGTAAACAAATAAAGGTACATTAGTAGAAGCCAGGGGCAAAGGGAATTGGAGATAGCGAGGGGAGATGGGGAGTTAGTGTTTAACAGGGACAGAGTTTCCGTTTAGGAAGGAGAAAAATTTGGGAAATGAATGCTGGTGAGAGTTGCAGAGAAATTGGATGTACTAGTGCCACTGAACTGCACAGTTAAATATGGTTAAAATATTATGTCTTATATTATGTGACTTTTACCACACAAAAAATTTTGTTTAATCTGTGGAAGAAGTAAAATTAAAATGTGGATTTGTGGATTAAAAAAAAAAACATGAAATATTAAAATGTTGAGAAATGGAGTTCATGGATTTCATGGATTTCTGTAAGTGACTGAAGGGAGTTTTCATATCTTCTTGGCACAATTACAGCCTGAATTTTATGGCTTATGCCCCTACATTGAAAAGGAAATAAACACACTTGGAATTTTTAAGTCAAAAACAACAGAAAAACAAAAACAAAACTTTGTCTTAAAGCATTTGTTTCAAGTTAAACTGAATATGACATTTTGGGGTAATAGTTTTTGGTTATTTTATTTAAAACATTTATATTCATCAAAGAGAAATGCCAAGAATAAAAAATGGTACCACTCAAATACATTTTTCTTGCTGACATTTAAAAAATAAAAGTAATATGTTTAAAAGGATGGAAAGACAAGCTATAGACTGGGAGAAAACATTTGCAAATTACAATCTGACAAAAGATTGCCATCCAAAGTATACAAAGAACTTTCAAAACTCAACACTAAGAAATCTAAAGTCTGCAGTTTTGTTAGTCATAATGTATGAATGCTGATTTATGTTCTGAGAAATATATCAAGGTTATGAAATATGTTAACAAAAGGAGAAACTGGGTGAGATTTATAAGGCAACTTTCTGTACTATTTCTGCAACTTTTTTGTAAATCTGTTTTTTTTTTTTCCAAAATAAAGTTTAAGAAAACTCAACAAAAAGGAAATATACAACTAAATTTAAACATTGCCAAAAGACCTGTCTCTTATAC
>SJYV01015682.1:85314-102215 GCA_006410875.1 Neotragus pygmaeus | reverse complement strand
TGAGCTCACCGCTCACACGGGTCCATGAAAGAAATGCCACTGACCCTGAGGTTGACTCCGGAAGCCGTGAAACTGACTCCAGAGCCAAGAGAAGCCACGAGGAAGCCTGTTCCTGCAAAACCGATCGCAACAAGCGTCTGCCCTGCAAAGATGGAGCAACGCAGGGTGAAGGGGCCACAGAGGGCAATGCAGACGCCCTTCTGGAGGGAGCTCCGGACGCCTGCATTTTAATTAATGAGTAAAACAGCCTTTGTGTAAACATGCCATTTTCAGGGCAGTTTACTGCCTGTGCGCGGACACACGGTAAGCAGCTGCTGCCCAGGTTAGTCGCTCAGTCGCGTCCGACTCCTCACAACCTGACGGTCTGTAGCCCCAGGCTCCCCTGTCCATGGACCCTCGAGCAGGGATACGGGGGCTCCCTTCCCTTCGCCAGAGGGTTTTCCTGACCAGGGATGGAGCCAGTGTCTCCTGCACTGGCAGGTGGATTCTTTACCCTGGGCTCCCAAGGTGGAGGCGGCGCTGGCACCCCACTCCAGGGCTCTCGCCTGGAGAATCTCATGGGCAGAGGAGCCTGGTGGGCTGCAGTCCATGGGGTCACGAAGAGTCAGACACTACTGAGCGACTTCACTCTCACTTTTTACTTTCACGCATTGGAGAAGGCAATGGCAACCCATTCCAGTGCTCTTGCCTGGAGAATCCCAGGGACGGGGGAGCCTGGTGGGCTGCCGTCTGTGGGGTCGCACAGAGTCGGACACGACTGAAGTGACTGAGCAGCAGCAGCAGCAGCAGCGCCACCAGGGAAGCCCCACGGGAAGCTGACTGCCCGCTGCGCACACACACACACACACACACTCTCTGGTGCTTCCCAGCTTATCCAATGCAGGACCAAGCTGTGACAGGGCCATCTTGTCAACCCTCCGCCTAGAGCGAGAAGCAGAGGTGATGGGCCGTCTGCACGGCCCTTTAGCTGCAGGGACCTGCGCTGGCAGCCTGCCTTCCAGTTGCACTGTTTGCACANAATGCAGGACCAAGCTGTGACAGGGCCATCTTGTCAACCCCCCGCCTAGAGCGAGAAGCAGAGGTGATGGGCCGTCTGCACGGCCCTTTAGCTGCAGGGACCTGCACTGGCAGCCTGCCTTCCAGTTGCACTGTTTGCACACCAACCCGCGGGCCTTGGTGCGGCCAGGAGACAGCAAGGCCCCAGCAAGAACCCCTCTCCCTCCCAAGCCCCGCATGGCACCCACGGCTCCTGCCCAGGCGTTCCTGATGGTGGAGGNGTTGCACTGTTTGCACACCAACCCGCGGGCCCTGGTGAGGCCAGGAGACAGCAAGGCCCCAGCAAGAGCCCCTCTCCCTCCCAAGCCCCGCATGGCACCCACGGCTCCTGCCCAGGCGTTCCTGATGGTGGAGGGGCCTCCAGACCCCCAAGCCCTTTCCTGTCTGCACAGTTCCCAAGGGAAGGAGCCCCGATATTTTCAGATGTAAGGTGTCAAGTTCAAGTCCAGCCACCCTTGAGAAATGTTGCTCTAGGGAAGCCCAGAGAACTCCTGGGAAGATGTGCCATTTTGATATGATGTATCTTTTCTGGGGAAAAAAACCAAAGCTGTCATCAGATTCTCTGAAATGCTCAGAATGTATCTTCATGGTGCAGGCTTTCTCTGGAAGGACTGCTCAGGTCACCCACACGAGAGTTCTGTGAATCTGGGTGGCTCCAAATCCTGACCCTGAGGTTTGGGGTCAAAGTTCTTTGCATCTGGGGAAGGACGGGCAGGAAGGAAATGCTGGGTGTGGTCTGCGATGGTTTATCTCCTGTGCTGACTTGGCCAGGCTGCAGTCCCCAGAAATTCAGTTAGACACCGGTCTGGAGGTTGCTGTGGAAGGAATGTTTTAGACATGATTAAATCAGTAGACTTTGAGTAAGGCAGGTTGCCCTCCTGCAGAAAGTTTTAAGAGAAAGAAAGTGAGGTTCCCCTTGAAAGAGGGGATTCTGTCTCCAGCTCTCCCCAAAGCCTCCAGCCCACCCTGCAGCTTCAGAAGTGCTGGCCTCGGTAATCACACGGCTGCGCCCCTAAACTGAATCCATGCCCCCCTTCACATGTGCAGACATGCACGAAGGGACACACACCCCGTTACTGGTGCGGTCTCTCTGAAGAGCCCTAATAAGCAGTCCCACGTTTCCAGTGAGCGTGTACTAGCAGTTGGTGCTAAGGATTTCCATTCGCTATTTAATTCTCAAAATGGCTCTGTGAGGCGGTTGTGGCCCCATTCTGGGGCCAGGTAGAGAGTTGGGGCCAGGGTGCCCCCGGTCCTCTCCTGAAGCCCCTGGTGGGGCGGGGTGGGCCTCGGGCCCGTGCAGGGCTGACGCTTTCCTGCAGGCACAGCGGGCACTGTCTGCAGCTCTGGGCCGGCCGGTGCCCTCCGCACCAGCCCCTCCTCGGGCGCTCCTCAGCTCCGTCTCGAGGCTGCGAGCCCGTGCTTCCCCCTAGACGTGGGGAAGCCTGGGCCTGGGCNTTTCAGTTTCGAAAAGCAGGAGGCAGGTACTGTGATAGCTTCTTGGTTAGGAAATGCAGGGTTTGGGAGGAGGGAGAGGAATGAGCAGCAGAGAGAATTCGGGTCAGTACCATCATGATCCTGAGATGTTTACAAAATGGTCTATTTGTAGGCTACGGCACATAATGCAAAGTTTCATCTTTATTTTTACACCTACTATTCCCAAGACATTTCTGGTGTTATTTTGATAAACTTTATCATTTCCTATTTCCTTTTCTCTTTTTAAAATTTAAGACCTTTTCAATATAGAAATACTTCTGGTCTTAACCTAATTTTCACTGTCTCTCTTTTTTTCTCTATTATATTTAGAATGTGTTTCCAAAGTCAATTTATTTTCTTGAGTTTGTTACAAAAGAAGCAAGCATCTGCCCAGATACCTAATGGGGGCAGAAACGATTCCTTAGGACGGCCCTTGCTTGCGAAGTGCGGTCACGACAAGGAAATCAGTCAAGGGGCCCTCTGTCAGTGTCGGTGGAGACAGGACTGGTTAGACAGAGCAGGCGCTCTGGGAGAATGACTCGCGTTGCTGTTCTCACACACCTGCGGGAAATACAAGGATGTACGATGCTTCCTGAACCTGACCTGCCGGCTACTGCAGAGGTGGCCTTTGGCACCTAGAAGAACGGTTTCTACCAGGTAAATTTACAAGGGGCTGTCACAGGCATTATTTCAAAAATACAAACTTTTCTTCATTAAGCTGGAAAGGAGATGTAAGCTATGTCAGTAACGCCAAAATTGAAAAAAGCATTTGTCTTTATCAACTATGTCTTGTAAATATTCCAAATGTATTTTTGAAAATGAAAAATGTGCCAAAGGCCGCTTGTCTGATTACCACGATGATGAAATTGAGGGAGTGGTTTTTTGCTTGGGGCGTGTGATGCAAGCACAGAAGATTGCAGAGTGGGGGTCCATGTTGGCTTGATTCTTGACCATAGGAATGGGAGAGTAACCCACTTCATACCTGTAGCCCACCCAGCACAGCCAAGGCTGAAACTGCCGGTCTCCTGTCTGGAGTTATCCCAGGAAAACACTCCTACTGTTTAGATGTTCATTGTTGTCAGTAAATAAATGCTGTCATCTCAGTGTTTCTAATGGTAAATGAGAGGGATTTGGCATTAATCACTTGCATCCCAAAGCAGATCATATTTGCCCGAAAGCAGGCTCTGTATAAATACCAAAGTCAGATTCTATCGATAACATTCCTTCAGACTGCTATTTATTTTACCTTCAAAATGTGTGAACCACTCTTGATCTTTCTATGTCTTTGAGGATGAACAATTACAGCATCCAGAGACGTTTAAATAGCGTGTAGCTTCCAAAGCAAGAGAGTGGGACAGATAGCAGTGCTTCTCGCAGACTTCAGACCAGGCTCCTGGTTTCCGGCTCAGCGCGTGCCATCAGCCTGCTTGGTAGCGTTCTTTCACTCGCTGCGCTCTCCATCCCCATCAGACGTCGCTGCCGCCGCTGTTTTGTATTCTTTCCATGTTAGCACATCTCTTATTAAAACACGAAGGTCGAAGGGGAAAATAATTAGATTTATGACTTTGTACTCTTGAGTTTCCGATTCAAACATCTATTGCAAACTAACTCAAGCTATGGTATGTACATGGCCATTATCTGTTCAAATGAGCTTATCAGCACCAAGAGAAGGAAGGCCAACCACAGACCTTTCCACTCATTTCAAACACAACTTGGGATTAACAGTCAGTGAAACCCACTCAACACAGCAGTCGTGCATGTGTGTGCTACACCCACTCAACACAGCAGTCGTGCATGTGTGTGCTAAATTGCTCAGCTGTGTCTGCCTCTTTGCGACCCCATGGACTGTAGCCTGCCAGGCTCCTCTGTCCGTGGGATTCTCCAGGCAAGGATACTGGGGTGGGCAGCCATTCCCTTCTCCAGGGGACCTTCCCAACCTGGGGGTCACACCTACACCTCTTGTGTCTCCTGCATCCGCAGGCAGGCTCTACCACCAGCACCGCCCCGGAAGCCCCAGCACAGTGGCCAGCATGAGCCAGTCGACCATGACAGTTTCCACGTAACTTTTTGATACTTTTTAGTACTCACAGTTCTTTAGGAAGCTAGATGCCGTGGCATCCTGAGCCTTAAGGCCAGCAGGAGGAATGTTTGAGTGACCGGTCCTCAGGCTCTGGTGGGGCCTGTCCTTACAGCTGTCCACCCAAAGGGTCCACAGGACTGAGGCTCAGAGCAGCCTCGGGGAGATGAGGCTGGGGCTGAACCACCGGGCCCGTCCTGAAGATGGTGGAGAGGAAGGCCTGCTGTGGGGCGCGACAGCTCGAAACACACATCCTGTCTGCTGGCCGAGTCTAGGCTGTCTTTACATGAGACTGAAGACAGCTCAGAAGGACTGACTTGCAGATACACCAGCGTGAGATTCAGACCTGGTTCTCCTGCTTCTTCCAGTGACTGCCTGTCACTCCTTGAGTCCGTGTCCTCAGCTTTACAATGCCGGAAGTGTTGGTTTTGGGCACGTGACTTTACGCCTTTTCCGCCTGCAATTGTGCGGATCACTCAGTCGTGCCCGACTCTTCGTCACCCCGTGGACTGTGGCCGCCAGGCCCCTCTGTCCGTGGGATTCTCCAGGCAAGAGTACTGGAGTGGGTTGCCATTCCCTTCTCCAGGGGATCTTCCCAACCCAGGAATTAAGTCTGGGTCTCCTGCAAGGTAGACAGATTCTTCTCTGGCTAGGAAACATTTTCTCCCCCCACACAATTGAAAATAGACTAAATATGAAGTAACCCACGACGTCTTCCTCTCGCTCTGAATTCTCTCTGACTCTTCCACTCACACAGTACTGTCTTGGGGTTTAAACATGATGTGAAATTCTGAAGTGTGCTTAGTCACTCAGTCGTGTCTGACTCTTTGTGACCCCATGGATTATAGCCCACCAGGTTCCTCTGTCCATGGGATTCTCCAGGCAAGAATACTGGAGTGGGGTGCCATACCCTCCTCCAGGGGGTCTTCCCAACCTGGGGATCGAACCCAGGTTTCCTGAAGTGCAGGTGGATTCTTTACCATCTGAACCACCAGGGAAGGAACGTGAAAAGGAAGCCATGAAAGATACAACGTGGACGGGAACGTCACCTTCGTGAGATTAGTGAGGACACGTGCAGCCCCCAGCTTGCCAGCTTACGCACGGCGCTGATGACCTGGCAGATGTCATGCCCCTGTAATTGAGTGGCTACAGGCAGCAGCCTCTGGACGTGTCTGGAGGTGGGTGGATCAGAGTCCTCACCCCTCCATCATCTGGGGCTGGTGCTTGTGCCTCAGGGTTTTTATTTGTGAAGCGGGGATAAAAGTATCACCCAAAGGGTCCACAGGACTGAGGCTCAGAGCAGTCCTCAGTAACCCTGAGGGTTATCTTAGGAATTCTACCTGTTTTCTGTAACAAGCGGGCCAGCAGGTAGGAGCCTAACCCCTGCCTGGAGTGTGGGGGAGTTCGCTATGTGATGCTGCCTTCGCATCACCCCTAGGAGACACAGTTACTGCTAGCGCCCTTCCCTGATCACCTGGGAACACGGGGCTCCTCACCCCTGACGTGTCAGTGGTTCTAGATGAGTCTGTGGTCCTTCCAGACACAGCCAGCATTTTCCCTCTGGAACGTCCATTAAAACTGGGACTTCCCATCCCCGATCTTGTGTCCAAAGTGTTCAGTAGCGACCACATCTAGGACGCTGTATCTCTGATGATACGGTGGGATCCGATCAGGACCTGGGTGTCAGTGGTGACCCAAACCCTTCCTAATTAATTGCAGCTTTGCTGCAGTCAGTCTCCTATAGCTCTGAGCACTACAGGAAGTGCATGGATTCAGTGAATCCCAGCATAACCAAAGACCTCTTGCAAACTAAAAGTAACCTTAAAAAAATATATCAGTGTCTTTCAGGAAGGCCATCACTTCAAATACCCATGTCTCAGAAAGTTTATCTGATGGTACGGTTTAACCTCTAGGAAGCATTATTCAGTGTATGTTAGGGGAAAAGTGTCTGTTGCACAAATGCCTTCCACGTTTCCCCGAAGGTGTTCATATCTACAGAAGCCACAGTCCAACGCGAGGAAGAGTGTAAAGGAAGCCGCAGAGGAGATAGCCCGAGTTCACCTCCTTCTGGCTGTGCGACCCAGGGCAGCACAACCTGTGATCTGATCTTTCAAATCTGAAGGCTCCATATCTGTAAAATGGGCTCAAGCCGCCCCCACCTCAGGTTTCAAGAATCAAAGGAAACAACGTATGTAAATACTCGAAAATCTTGCGGCTCCAGCCTGGACACAGTGTGGGAGTCTAAGAGCTGCTCCCTTCCGGTCCTATGATAATGGGAAGAAGCAAATGCGTTCGGCTTATTACGCCTTCTATTAACATATTTCTGACTTTGAGTTTTACAGTCTGGTACAAACACGCTCCGAGGCATCTTTCATCTTCAGAATGCCTATGTGTTACAAGCCTAGTAAACGGAGATAACCCACCGTGCTCCACAGAGGCCACTAATCCACTCCTGGAGCACGACCCCCTCTGGGTATAAAGATCAACAAATGTTTATCAGCTACATAACACCTCGATGAGATTCAATGGGGCCCTTTGATAGCATTTCCTAAAGGACGAAGATAAGAGAGCTGTGGGTGATGGCGTCGTTACACCTGTGTGTGTTTATCCAGGTCTTTAAAAGATAAATACTGTAATCAGGGAGTCGAATATTAGGCAATTATAAGACTTCAGAGACTCGATGATGAATTCAGTCCCTTTTCTCCAGTTGGGTGATGGATTTAAATCAGAAACAACCGTCTTGCTCCCCAAGGGAGAGGTTCTCCCTTGTGGGCCCTGAAAGCCCAGGCCGAGAATCCTCTGCCTTCTGTCTGTGTTGTCTTCAAAATAAGCGATGCATCTTCTCCAGTAAACCTGGGACTTAACCAGAGGATGGGTACAGCTCCTCGGCTGGTACCTGGCTTAATTGCGTTAAAATTCTCCCCGGAGAACAGTGGCTGGAGCAGCTGCGTGGGCGCTGTCTGTCCCGGCTCCTCTCCTAGCCTGTTGGACGGTGGCCTGAGGTTCTGACCCACGTTGAACTCTGAAAGATCTACAGGACTTGGATTACGCATGGTCCTGACCTAGGGTCACCAGCGTTTCCAGAATATTCCACCTTGCAAGTTGCTTGTGACCTTCGCTTTGTCTTCTTTGAGCCGCCTTCCCCCCAGGTGAGGCGCTCCTAAGCGTAGCGGTCGGGGGCGTCAGTGGCCGGGAGCAGCTGCGGCTCCGCGGGAGACCGGCCCCAGAGGCCGCACCCTTCCCTCGCCGCCTGCAGAAGCCGGGGCCTGCTGGGAGCCAGGGCGGGCTTCCTGCTCCTTCAAGCTGGGNTGGAAAGATTGAAGGCAGGAGGAGAAGGGGACGACAGAGGATGATATGGTTGGATGGCATCACCAACTCAATGGACATGAAGTTGAGCGAGCTCCAGGAGATGGTGATGGGAAGCCTGATGTTCTGCAGTCTGTAGGCTTCCAAAGAATTGGACACAACTCAGTGATTGAACAAAAACAAAGTTCAAGGTGAGGAAAAATAGAAAATCCTTACGAAAAGGTATAGATAAAATACTGCTGCTGCTGCTAAGTCGCTTCAGTCGTGTCTGACTCCATAAATGGCAGCCCACCAGGCTCCCCCAATCCCTGGGATTCTCCAGGCAAGAACACTGGAGTGGTTTGCCATTTCCTTCTCCAATGCATGAAAGTGAAAAGTCAAAGTGAAGTCGCTCAGTCGTGTCTGACTCTTCGCGACCCCATGGACTGCGGCCTACCAGGCTCCTCCGTCCATGGGATTTTCCAGGCAAGAGTACTGGAGTGGGGTGCCATTGTCTTCTCCAGATAAAATACTAGCAAAGATAAAAAGAAGTGAAAACTTTTGTGGGGACTTCAGAAAAAGCTTTAGGTTTGAGTCCCAATTCTTAAAAGTTTGAACAATCTGTAACACATATTGATAAAAGGAGAAATGTCTTATTTTACACTACTGTCTAACAAGGCCCTATTTTATGTTTTATCCTTCCGATAATAATTGAAATTATGTATTTGATTTTGTAGCCTCATTGTCATTTCCTAGATACATGAAACTAGAAGCCATGAGTCATAAATCATAAATGATCAGTTTTCCACTCTTATTTTGATTCAAGACTCAATAATGTTCTTCTCATGTGCCACCCTGAATGTTTATTATTAGGTTCAATGAACTCAAACATGGAGGTGACCTATGGTCATATCTTTCTCGAAACAGAACACTGGCTAATGGGATTTATATATTTCCAAGCCTGGGATCTGGGAAATGATATCAGCATCGTAGAAATGGATTGTACATTCTTCTGAAGATGAATCTATTTACACCTTCAACTGTCTTCGGATACATCATTGTTTTTTTGCTCGGTCTGAAAATACCTTGGTCTGAAAATAATCTAGTTTTTATCTCACCAATTTGAGGATTCAGGGAAAGTAGAGAATGAGTTCACATGGAGATTTAATGGAGGAATCACAACAATGGGGATCTCCTCCAAACCCCTCCTTTTGATCCCCTCCACTATTATCCACCACTGTCCTTTCCAATCAGTGAGGAATACTTGACTGGAAAAGAGGCTGTGGGACAGAGAGAATGACAAGACAAGAATTATTGTATGATAAGAAGGTGATAATCTGGTGTTATGTAAACCATGGAATAATATTGGTTCCAGAATGAAAATGTAATTGATTTTCAAGGAGGGAAAATGTCCTAATAATACTTTGAAGTGTAAAATAGTTCTTCTAAGCATGACAAATATGTGCAGGATATCTTTGAAAATATGAGAAAATGGAGATTCAGACAGCGTGTTTGACTTACCCAAGGTTGCACAGGCTAGTATGAGCTTTTTTTGGAGACAGGATCTTTTGATTCCTCTTCTAGTACCCTTTTCTCATGTAACCTGAATGTCCAGGGCTTCTCTAACCATCTTGTCAACTCCTTCCCACTCTAGTCATCATCTATCATATTACCCTTCATCTTTTTTTTTGTGTGGCATTTTTGTGTTCATGTCATTTTGATTTATTTTCTCGTGTTTATCTTTATTCCAGTATAGACTAAGTCTCCTAAGAACAATAATATATCCTATTCACTACTGTTTCTACATCTGGTTATCACTACTGTATCCCAAGCACCTGATACACTATTGGTAAATCCACAAGAAATATTTATCAACTGACTATTTACTATAACAAAGTGGTTGCATGCATGCTTAGTCACTCAGTCATGCCTGACTCTTTGCAACCCCACGGACTGTAGCCTGCCAGGCTCCTCTGTCCATGGGATTAAGTTTTGACAAATCAGTGTAATCACAGCTGAGTGATATATTGATATATTGAGTGCAACAAGAGTTATGAAACTAACATAGTAAGTAAGTGAAGTTGCTCAGTCGAGTCCAACTCTTTGCAACCCCATGGACTATAGCCTACCAGGCTCCTCTGTCCATGGGATTTTCCAGGCAATAGTACTGGAGTGGATTGCCATTTCCTTCTCCAGGGGATCTTCCCAACCCAGGGATCGAACCCGGGTCTCCCACATTGTAGACAGACGCTTAACTGTCTGAGCCATGCTGCTGCTACTGCTAAGTCGCTTCAGTCCTGTCCAACTCTGTGCGACCCCATGGACGGCAGCTCACCAGGCTCCCCCGTCCCTGGGATTCTCCAGGCAAGAACACTGGAGGGGGTTGCCATTTCCTTCTCCAATGCATGAAAGTGAAAAATAAAAGTGAAGTCGTTCAGTCGTGTCCGACTCTTTGGGACCCCAAGGACTGCACTCTACCAGGCTCCTCCGTCCATGGGATTTTCCAGGCAAGATTACTGGAGCTGTCTCTTATACACATCTAAGACGCTTACTCCTTGGAAGGAAAGTTATGACCAACCTAGATACCATATTCAAAAGCAGAGACATTACTTTGCCAACAAAGGTCCATCTAGTCAAGGCTATGGTTTTTCCTNGGGAGGCTGTACTGGGGAGGGGCAGGCGGCAGCAGGGTCGGAGACGCACGGGCAGGGGCTGGGATGCGCGGCTGGCCACGGTGCCCCTTGCTGAGAGCGTGTTAGGCGTCAGATGCCACGCCGAGCGGCCGGCCTGCGGGCCTCAGGACCCTCCCCGGAGCCTATGCACAGCGGTTTGTCCAGGCGCCAGGGGGCACGCGGGCCGGAGCGGCAGCAGGGGGGTCCGCTCTGCCCATTTGCTACTGGGTAGGCCGAAAAGGTTTTTCTTTTTTTCCATAAGATGTTGGGAAAAAACCAGAAGGACCTTTCTGGCCAGCCTGGACGTCATGGCGCCGGTCCTCTCTGCATCAGGGTGGGCGAACCCGTCCTGTGAAGAGCCCGGAGTGACCAGCTTCAGCGCTGGGGGCCCCGCAGCCTCTGTCGTGACTGCCCTGCAGCGCAGGAGAGCCACAGGCAGGAGGCCCACGAACGGCCACGGCACGGTACCAATAAAACTTTATTTACAAACAGACAGTGGCCAGTTTTGCTTAGGAGCCCAGTTTGCGGAGGCCCCGTTTACGTAAAAGCGGGCGCTCCCGAGGCGGGAAGGCCGGGAAGTGCCGAGAGGGCCCGGACCGGGGCGTGTGGGCGGGGCCGCTGCCGGTCGGAGGGTGGCGAGCCTGGCCGCAGTTTAATCGCGCAGTGGTTTCTGCTTCTAACGAACGTTCCTGTTTATGCTTTAAAAATATAAATGAAACGCAGCAGTGTCTTCGAGTGAAGTGTTTTCCTTCCTAAGCGCCAGTGCCCTGTGCGTTCTTATCGGTGACCTCCCTTCTTGCGAACGCGCTTGGGTGGACTCCAAAGGTGCTGGACCACAAAGGTGCTGGACCCCGCGAGAGGCGGCCTGAGCAGCCGGGTCTACCGGGCCCCGCATGTCCCGTCTCAGTCCTTCGCTGAGTGCCGATCGCTTTCGGAGGGGAGTCAAGAGAATGGCCCAATGTCTTTTACTGTTTCCTACAAAAAATACCGAATGTAGGCACGGAAGACTTTTCAGCTTGTGAAAGTCACCTTGAGTTAATAATTCGTACGTGTGTTTCCTGTTTGTTGAAAGTGCTCAGCTACAAGTAGGCCATTTTATTATAATTCAGTTTTGCTGACAGTGAAATGCCTTGGCACTAACTTAGAGGCAGTGTATCAGAGCAAACTTGAACTTTCTGTTGCAGAGCACTGATCTGCTTCAACAGTTCCTGGAAAAATACAGAAAACGCTGCTCTCGTCCAGGGAGGAAACAGTCCAAGGACGCAGCTGCGGATGTGCTGGAGGGGGACAGGCTCGGCTCCCTGTGGGCCCCGCAAAGGGCACTCCAGAAGCATTAACCCACTCGCTTTGTCTTTCCTCGTCGGCTTCATCAACAGCTTGCCTCACCTCTGGCCATTAGCCATGCCAACAAAAATGTCTTCTTGCCCCAGTTAAAGGGTCTCTTTGAGCCTTTTGCCTCCTAATTATTTCACCTCTGCCCAGCTGACACACCGGGAAAAATTCTTCTTGTTTCTCGTTTAAGTATTTCTCTTGAGTTGTAGGATGTTAGCGTTGTCAGAGAGCTTTGGGGCCATCTGGCTCATTTCTAAGCCATGTGATGCCCACGAGAGAGCTTTAGTGAAGTCTGGGGGACCCTCAGGCATGGGTGTGCTTAAACCCCAAAAGCTTGGGGGTCCTTTTCGAATGCAAATATAACAGCAGTGTGGTAATTACCAGAGAGACACCTGGGTGTTTATCCCAGGCTTAAGATCTTTCCTGAAAATTAGCAACCAGTTTATTCTGATTTCTGCTTTCGTGGTTTGCCTGGGTCTGCCTGAAATCGTGGTGGTCTCTTTGAGAACTAGAAAACATTGGTTTAAAACAGTCAACCAGGAAGCCAGACCCCCTGGAAGATACGAGTTCCGATTTCATCACTGATGAGAATGCTTTGGATTAAGTGAGTTTTGCGGGAGAAGAAAACCTTTGTCGGCTTTTCTCAGCACAGGGCACCCACCCGAGGTCGTGGGGCGCAGCATCCTGCGCTGTAACAGTGAAGCCACAGTGTCTTCAGCCCTTCTCAGGATGGGAGCAGGGCTTGGCCGGCTACAGCCTGGCCCACACCTGTGTGGGACTGGTGGCGATCTAAGAATGGTTTTTACATTTGTAAGTGGATAGAAAGCCAATTAAAATAATGGTATTTCACGCCGTGTAAAAAGTATATGAAATTCAAATTGCTCCGACCTTAGAGTCTGACGACCACAGAGCCTTAGCCGTCGTTGGCACGTGGCTGCTTCGCAGGCACCTGGGCAGAGTCATCGCAGCCGCGGCCGTGCAGCCTGCGAAGCCTGGAGTGTTTGCTGTGGGTCCCTTTGGAGGAGACATTTCTGACGCCGGCATGGAGGTCACGCAGGTCACGCCTGGCACTCCGCTCGCCTTCTCTGGTTCACATCATCTGCTCTGGACGTTTACTAAGTTCTGTTTCATACTACGCACCTGGTGTTGCGGTTCTGAAACATTTCCAGTCGGCTCTCAACCCACAGTGTGGGGAAGTTCAAAATGCAACAGAGACGTGAACACCGATGGATGAATAAAAACACACAGTAGCAGTAATTTTCAGGAAAAATCCTAAGCCTGGGATAAACACCCGGGTGTCTCTCTGGTAATTACAACACTGCTGTTATATTTGCATTCCAAAATGCTTGATGTTAAAGACCCAGACCCAGTGGGGCAAACCAGACCAGTTCTGATTTCAAATCACAGGTGTTTTTCTGTAAACACAGGGCATTTCATCAAAGATTCGGGACCCTCAGGGCCCAGGTTCTGGGCCGGACAGACAATGCCCTCTGCTTTCTTCCCTCCTCAGGCCTCGGTGCTGGGGGGACCTGAGCTCTCCGGGATCACCTTCCACGGTCCGGCGTGCTCCCAGCTACTGGGGTGGAGATAGCGGGTGAGTGCGGGTCAGGCCAGGGCTAACCTGGACCCAGACGCCCGTTGGTTCTTCTACCATTCTGCCCGAAGTTTCTGGAATCTATTATTTATTTCATTTTTTCACCAAGAGCCACTCAGCTCTGTGATGACAAACTTTTGAAAGGCAGAAAGTGTCATTTTTCAAGAGGACGAGCACCTGTCGAGTGGTAAAAGTGAGGCGGGGCCCGCGTCCCCAGAGCCGCCCGTGGGGGCTGCCGTCCTCTGCAGGTCCTTGAGACCCGTGTGTGCTCAGTCACCGCAGTCGCGTCTGGCTCTCTGTGACCCCATGGACTGTAGCCCGCCAGGCTCCTCTGTCCCCGGGATTCCCCAGGCAGGAACACTAAAGTGGGCGGCCTTGCCCTCGTCCAGGGGATCTTCCCGACCCAGGGATCGAACTGCGGCTCTTCCGACTCGTGCGTTGGCAGGCGGGCTCTTTACCACTGGAGCCACCTGGGAAGCCGCCGCGGAGGCTTGGGGCCGGGAAATGAGATCAGCCGTTGCTGCACCAGCGCAGGTGTAAACATCGCGGAGCAGGCAGCTGATCCTGGCACGGCTCCACTGGGATGCCAGGCGCCTTGTCAGCGTGCCAGGTGAGGCCTGGGTCTGCCGCTGGACTCCCCCAGCTGATGGCTGGCGGGGAAACCTGACATCGCAAGCTTCCCCTGTGACGTGTGACGTTCCGTTACGGTCAGCGTCGGAGAGCAGCAGGGATAGTAACAGATGACTCAGCGGCACGTAGTTCTTCCCACCGTGCGGCCCCCGCCCCGCCTGCCCCGCTCCCCAGCTCACTTCCAGGGAGAAGGAGGTTAAGCACGAAGCGCTTGAAGCATTGGAGTGCTGCCCTTTCTGCCCTCTGACTCACTGTTGTTCTTGAAAGCGAAAGTCACTCAGTCATGTCCGACTCTTGGTGACCCCATCCATGGAATTCTCCAGACCAGAATGTGGGGGTGGGTAGCCTCGTCCCTTCTCCAGGGGATCTTCCCAACCCAGGGATCGAACCCAGGTCTCTCACATTGCAGGCAGATTCTTTACCAGCTGAGCCACAGGGGAAACCCATTGTTAATTAATGTGAATTAATTTGGTGGGAAGAAGCTTAGACGAGAGTCATATTCTGCCGTGTTCACGGATAACAGAGTAACCGAGCAGGTGACAGGTGGTACGCAGCGCTCGTAGGCAACATTTAGGGGGAGATAGAGACTCCCTCACAGGCTGTCCTCCCCTTCGCCTCGGCTCTGGTTGGGAGCGTTTGTGGAGCCCTAGAGATGGAGCTCGGGGCTTTCCCCAGGGCTCAGCAGTAAGAAACCTGCCTGCCAGCGCAGCAGGCCCGGGTTCAGTCGCTGGGTTGGAGACATGCCCTGGAGAAGGAAAGGAAAATCCACTCCGGTACTCCTGCCTGGAGAATCCAGCGGACAGGGAGCCTGGCGGGCTACAGCCCATGGGGTCCCAAAGAGCTGGACACGACTGAAGCGACTGAGCGCGCAGAGACCGAGCTTCAGACGTGGCTCCACCGCCTCTATCCCTAGTGCCTCTCTGAAGTCCGGGCTCTAGGCGTCCCCAGGACCAGGGAGGAAGCTGTGCTTGAGAGCTGTGTTGTCTCTTAAAGCCACACAGGTGGGAACCCGGGTGGGATTTCAGGTCTGACTGTTGCCACCCAATCTCTTAGCCGGGACGTTAAACGGTGATGGAGGGGTTTTCCTCCTTTGTGAGTCTTTGTCAGTCATTCCAGCAGTGATGCAGCTCGGGAGAGACCGTCTAGGAGGCTCGGGGCAGGAACACTCAGCGCACTGCACGGTGCCCTCCCCAGGTGGCTTTGTTTACTGGGGGACGAGGGCAGGACCTTTGGCTGTGGAGCTGAGGGTGGAGACGCTGGTGTCCCCCTGCCCCGCCTGCTCGTGGGTTCAGGGAGGAGCCTGTCCCCGGGCTCCTCGGCAGAGCGGAGTCCCGTCCTCCACGGGCCCAGTCTCCCCATCAGATGTATCCGGCTGCGGGTGTTCCGGCTCCTATAAGGCCTTCCTTGCTGAAGCTGTAGGAAAACAGGGGAGTGCAGCGGATTGGAGAGGAGACCCACTGGGGGAGATCTGTGTTTATAACGGGGCAGAAACGGCATTTAGTTTCTAAAAGAAACTGCAGAGAGCTCTTAATAAGGTCCAGTCTGATTTTTCCTGCCTGTGTGAGCAGCGGGCTCTGATGAGATGATGCATGTAATTAAGGGCAATGCTTTTCCCTAGCAGGGAAAAAAATTGCAAGAATTTACGAAGTGATAAGTGATTTGTGGGGGAAATAAGTGAGGGAACCAATGAGGTGGCCGTTTTTCCTTCCTCAAAGGGGCGGTCATCCTGGGCAGGACCTTCTGGGTTTGATGACATTGACCAGCTTCTTCGGCCTGTCCCGCCACAGCCAGAAGCATTGACCAGCGTGGTCAGGAGAGGCCAAGGGCTCCCCGCCCCAGAGCCACCAGAACTTCAGTTTCTTGAAGCTTCCTTGCAAAACAGCGAAGTATCTTGTCTTGTGAATGCCCTGCCTTGAGATAACTGCTCATGGATGTTTTTTCTTTCGTTATGAGAGGGCTTTAGAGGCTACAGAGATGCTCTGAAATGTCACGTCAATCAATAAAGCCTATGGCATTTGGTGGAAAGAACAAATGGTACATCTTATCTTCATCATGGTGAAGATGCGATATATTTTATTTCATTTTGGGCAACGAAAAAAAGAGATGGAAAAAAGGAGTGTGTCCTTGCAGTTGAAAAATAAGAAACCAGTGGACCAGCGGGAAGCAATTCCCTGGAGAGCAGTTCAGCGCTCTGAAGGTGACGCCAAAACCAGCTTCTCGCAAATCTTTCTTAGGATGAACTTCACATCCACAAGCGTGTGTCGTGTGCAGACTCATCACAGTTGTGCCCACACAACATGCAGACAGTGTCACAAGGCTACAGTTGCTATACTCAGCTCCAGAAGACTACACCTATGTCTGTATCTTAAAGGTAAATTATAAGCGCTGTTTTCCACCTTTTTAAGACCCCTTGGAGACAATCTCTCATCAGCGTGCATGGTTATCTTACTTTGCTTTATCTTACCCACAGCTAAGGTTAGTCTGGTCTGCACTGAGTGTGCTGTGTGATCATTCCCTTCAGTTGTGTCTGACTTTGTGTGACCCTGTGGACTGTGGCCCACCGGGCTCCTCTGTCCATGGGATTCTCCAGGCAAGAACACTGGAGTGGATGCCACGCCCTCCTGCAGGGGATTTTCCCAGCCCAGGGGTGGACCCGCATCTCCTGGGTCTCCTCTTTGGCAGGCTGGCTCTTTACACCTGGCGCCCCCTGGGAAGCTCCTGCACCATCTGCCCACACCTTTTTTAATGTTTTCCAGCACTTTGCTACAACGCTTATGTAGCC
>SJYV01015682.1:32703-76437 GCA_006410875.1 Neotragus pygmaeus | reverse complement strand
GGTGGCCCAGGGACCTCAGCCCAAGAGGAGACGCGGTCGCCATCTGGCCTCATTCCTCGGCCCGTGGCTGGACCAGGGTCTTGTCTCCTAAATGCTGAACCTGTCTGTAAGTGTTAGGCAGTTTGGAAGCCCTGCTGGGAACTGGCTTCTAACCATAAACCTGCATTTCCACCCGTCGCAGCCAGGGGTGAGGTGGCGGGAGACCTGTCCTCAGCTCCCCGGAGACGCATGGGGCCGGGCAGGGAGCCGTGTGGGGAGGACGGGGCGTGGTCAGCCAGTCCCTGGACGCCGCGGGGCTTCTCCCCCACCTCGTCTCCCCGTGGAGTGCTGTCCCCACTCGGGCCCATTGGAAAGGCCGCGTCCGAGGCCGAGGCAGTTTAGACCTTCCCCGACACATTTCTCACCAGGATGTGTCTGGGCCGGGTGTTGACCGCTGTCCACCCATGTGATGTCCCTGGCACCGGAGATGATCGCGACGACCCCTGCGAGCGCTCGCGGCGGACTCTGAAATGCTCCCCCTCCCACTGTGCACTGGAACAAACTCGGTCGCCTTGTCAGTGGGGAGACAGGACTCTGGCAGCCAGGAGCAGCCTGAGGTCCTGAGTGCTGGGTGGGGGACCCCTCCAGGCTCACCTGGGTTGGCCACAACGCAGGTAGAAGGCAGTCTTTGGGGGCTCCTGGAGACCTCCTGGTCCCTGGGTCCCGCGTCCCAGCCCAGCTGCTGGTTTGGAGTAGGGAGGGCTTGATGAGGCTCCGGCTGGTCTTTGCCACGTGTGCGAACAGTTACAAACCCAAAGGGACAAGGAGGAAGCCATGAACGTTCCAGAAAAGCCCTGATGGGGAGGAGGGTCAAGAGGGAGGTTATAGCAGGGCCGCCAGGGGGCCGCAGCCCCACGGTGAGGTCGAGGTCACACCCGCCAGCCCTCACGGGAGGGGCGCTTCCTGCGCTTTCCACCCGGACAGTTCGGCAAAGCTACCCCGTCCGCGTGCTCTGTTTACCTTCCCCGTCTGTGTGGACCAAACAGAGCAAGTTAGGGAAGCGTTCTGACAACTCAGCTTTCCTGCTCTCAGCTGGCCTAACTACGCAGGACAGAGCTGAAATGTGCGTGCTGTGGACTCAGAGGAGCCGGGACTGGAAGTAACCAGGCTGTGATTTGTACTTTGAAAACCGAAAGGGAATAAATGGGTGGTTACAGGCATGGAAAATGACCACAGCTGCTGCTAGAGACCTTGAATGTCACCAGGGGAGACGGTTCAGCAAGTGGGACAGAGAGAGAATCTGCCATCACAAACGTACATTTCAACCCCTGGAAGTGACGGTGAAGACTGGCCTTGTTGGCCGCTTGCTACATCTGTGCAATTAATACTGTGCCATCTGAGCAAAGATCTGGGCTCACCACCTAAGAAACAGTTCTGCACGTGGACACGTCTGATACGGACAGGCGGGCAGGAAGGTGTCCGAAGGACCAGCTCCATCCGCACGAAGACCGCGCTGTGCGACCCGCCAGCTCCAGGTGTCTTTCTGTCATCACTCACAGCACCGCGTCGCTGTTCTGGCCCGTCTCTCTGTCTCCCTGCTGCCCTGCATCCTCAACTCAGACGAGGCACGCAGTAGGTATTCAGCAGGCGGTGAGGCACTGAGACGGTCTGTGAATGGCTCCCCAGGGCTCTCCCCGACTCTGGCCTGGTGAGCAAGGTCAGCGGGGGTCCCGTTTCCACCCCAGGAGGATGGCCACTCAGGCCACCTGTCCTGGCGGGAGGAGCCGGAGCTGGGACNACGGTCTGTGAATGGCTCCCCAGGGCTCTCCCCGACTCTGGCCTGGTGAGCAAGGTCAGCGGGGGTCCCGTTTCCACCCCAGGAGGATGGCCACTCAGGCCACCTGTCCTGGCGGGAGGAGCCGGAGCTGGGACTTGAACTTGGGGCTGACTCTGAGACGAGCGTCCTTCCACCTGCCCAGAAGCATCTGCAAGCATCAGCAGGTTCCAGCACAACGGGGTCCTTAGACCTGCTGGTTCCTACTACGGTCATCATCTAGTTATTGTATCTCAACTTCATTTTGACCACAAGTATTAATACAGGACAAGGAAGCCCGGCGTGCCGCAGTTCACAGGGTCGTAAAGAGCAGGACGTGACTTAGCTATTGAACAGCAGCAATAATAATTATACGGATGGTGCGTAGACTTTACGGGATCAGAGGTTCAATGGGGATTTTATGAAATCAGTGTTGGGTCTTAATTTTTCCCTATTTGGGGAGGGGCACGGTGATAAACTGACACGTTAAAAATAACCAAGGTGTCTCTGTCGCTTTGCTGTGAGCGGTTTGGAAACTTACCTTCCCTCAGGTCTCTACCGTTGCCAGCATCCCAGCCTCAGGCCCTGGGGTGCAGGTCACCAGGCTGCTCTGAGGAGGTCGTAACCATCCCCCTAAGGCATGCGCAGTTCAGATTCAGCTTCAGAGGCAAGAGCATCGCGGGAGACCCCAGGGTCCCTACACGCAGTGTAGACGTCTCCCTCCTCGGGAGCTTACCACCCTGGTTTCCGGCCCTTGTCCTGATGTAGTTACCAACACCGCCTCTTTGCTCGTCCGTGAGGGGGCCTCAGTGGGGGGGTCCTGCTGAGAGCTGACACCAGCTGACATCTCTTCCAGAAGGACCCTGGGGTCACATTGGATTTGGGACTGCTGGGGCTTCCTGGGAGGCTCAGACGGAAAAAAATCCACCTGCAATGTGGGAGACCTGGATTTGATCCCTGGGTCGAGAAGATCCCCTGGAGAATGGAAAGGCTACCCACTCCAGTATTCTCGCCTGGAGAATTCCGTGGGCAGAGGAGCTTGGCAGTCGCAAAGGGTCAGACAGGACTGAGCGACCAACGCGCTCTGTCACGCTGCTCCAGGTTGAGCCAGCGAACACAACGCTGTTTCTAAATAAGGTCACAGTCAGCGGCCTTGGGGTAGGGCCTTCTCCTGTCCTGAGGGGATACCGTTCAACCCACAACACACCCGTGGAGGGAGAGCTCGACCTCAGACGAGCATCTAACGACACGAGGTCCAGGCTCTGACTAGACAGGGCGCCAGCCAGGAGGGGTGGGCACCGTCTGTGGGCTCCTGATCAGGCCCTTCCCAGCCCGGCCGGGCAGTGTCCTTGGCCCCTGGCCGGGCTGAGTGGGCCCGAGGGTGACCCTGGGTGGCCCTGCCAGTGCCTTGGAGCCAGACAGTGCTGCGGCAGAGACTGGACATAGCCCGTGTAGACCGCGGGAGCAGCGGCCAGGGTGATGCACCTGCCCTCCTGCCGGTCACGTGGGGAGCAGCGTCCGAGGCTGGCGCGGAGACAGCCAGGCCCACCTGCTCGAGGGCAGGAGGCCCCGCGGCCGCCAAGGCGGACGAGGCCAGCTGCCCTCCTCACACCGGCTCGTGGCCTGGAGGCACTCCTGTCGCTCCAGCTGAACCTGTAAAGGCCGGGCAGACACCAGCTGCCCTCGGAGATGGAGAGAGTCCCGGGGGGCAGGAGGGCCCAGCCCTGCCCCCACCCTGCTCCCCTGTGTCCTGGAACCAGGGGTTTCAGGATCTGGCATTGAGGAGGAAGAACTCAAAAGCAGACCCAAGTTTCTGAGGTTCTCTGGGTTCTTAAGCTGTAGCCTCTCCACCAGGGAAACTGTGTTCCTCATGATCATTCAGATCTCCCACCGGAAACCCCTTAAATGGAGGAAGGCGGGTCCTCGGTGCTTACTCTCTTGTGTCGGGGAAGGGCTGACAGCCTCCAGCGCCCCCGCTGACCTCTGGGCATCCCCCCCAGGACCCTACCAGCTCCAGCTGTCTCTGCTTTGCCTGAGCTGAGAATCTGTCTCCTTGTGAAGAAGTTTTCTTTCTCCCCTGACATCTTTAGCTTAAAAACAAAAATCAAAGAGTTGTGGGATTCCCACTGGGATGTGTTATACAGGAGGAAATTATTCCCATTAGAACCTGGTGAATTTCACATGTATCCAGAAGTGCTTTTATAATAAAAAATAAATGCTCTGTAAGTGACGGTGCCGGGGGAGTTTCGCCAGTTCTGACACGCCCGGCTGGCTGGGCGCAGAAGAAGTCAGTTTTTCTGTCCCTCTTTATTTGCCATCTCGCTGAGTCTCCNCATGTATCCAGAAGTGCTTTTATAATAAAAAATAAATGCTCTGTAAGTGACGGTGCCGGGGGAGTTTCGCCAGTTCTGACACGCCCGGCTGGCTGGGCGCAGAAGAAGTCAGTTTTTCTGTCCCTCTTTATTTGCCATCTCGCTGAGTCTCCACCCTTCACAGTGCAGCTTCATTTCACGGCATCTAATACCTGATGGTGTTCTCAGAAATAGCACTTTATTGGTGCCTTAAACATGGCTTTGTTTAGATAGGTCTGGGATCGGGGGTCCAGGGCTCAGGGCAGAGGGGGGCGGACGCACGCAGCCGGGGTCGCACACGCACTGTGAGGTTTCCACAGCTGAGGGTTGAGGGAAACGGTCACCCACACATGAGGAGAGTGAGACCCGGGCTCGCGAGCACACCCAGCGTGACCCGTGGGAGGAAAGCCGGGGCTGGGGACGCTGCTGGGCTGCTGGTGAGAGAGCAGCGGCAGCCCGCCCAGGACGGGGCGGGACCCGGGCGCCTGCACTCGGGGGCAGCTCTAATTTAGAGCTGACTGTGGGATCGGGAGGAGAATAAAGCAAGTGTGTCATCCGCTGGGAGTTACCAGACCCCAAGCACGGGGAGGAGGCTTCAGACTCAGACTCAGCTGTGCACAGATTGGGCTGCGGAATGAAATCCGAGTGTGCCCCCACCCTGCCTCGATTTTGGCCCTTTCCCTTTTACAAGTGCACACTCACGCACTGACACACTCACTCACACACAGACTGAAAGCTACACTTTATTTGTGGGTCTCTGCGAAGTTCGCAGCTCTCAGGTGGCAGACCCCTGCACACAAGCCTTGGAGCCTTTGTTTCTCGAGGTTCCCTCCATCCTGCGGGGCAGGAAGAGTCCGCGCGGGAGGTCCGTGGTCTGGGACCTGTCCCAGGCTCTTAGAAGCGAAGCCCTCTTTGTGTTAATTAGAGAAAAACAATGTTTGGTTTCCATGTTTTTTTTTAGTGGAATAAAGCAATCTCTTCTCCAGCGCCCGACCCCCTGTGAGAGTTGAGGGGAGAACAGTGTTTGTAGACTTCAGCATCGCCTCCTGCTCATGGCTGGGAGCTGCCCCGGGATGCAGAGTCTGAAGGCGGGCGCCCCTGGGGGCCCGCGGAGACTCGGGGCGTCCCCGCGGCTCTCCCTGGGCGCCGTGAGGGCCCAGGGCTGACTCTGGCTCACACGCGGTGCATCGCGCTGACTGGGCGCCCCGCGGGCGGGCGCACTCCTGCCGGTCCCCGGCCTCTGGGAGGGGGGCGTCTCCATAGCGATAGGAAGCGCTGCTCCTGCTGCCTCATTGGTATTCGCGGCCCGTCCAGGTTCATTGTGCTCGTGCTAATGACAGGGTTGTCTCGGTAATAAGGATGGCGCACTGGAGAAATTTGCTGCCCTGGTACATTTTCCCTGGCAGCAAGCGACTCGGAGGCTGCAGTCGGCGAGGAGGGTGACTGGCAGGCGGAAGAGGCTGCCGCGGCATATGGGGGAAGGCGGCCGCTCCGCGCCGCTCGCATATGCTGCCATTAAGCCCCAGCTTCGCGCTTTGTGTGCTCCTGGGCTGGTGCCAGGGAGCCCACCTGCTGCAAGAATACTTGCAAAGCCCAACTCAAAAGTGATTGAAAAGCTGCGAGAATAAACCGTAATAACACAGCGCTTCGCAGATGGGACATAATTGCAAGCTAAAGTGTACAGCCCAGCCGTAATGGAAACACGAGCCATTAAATTAAAATCATAAGGGAGAAAGCGATAGAGTCTGTGGGGTTTTCTCCCCCTAGTTTTATTGCAAAAACTTCAATCTCCCTGCCCTCATTAATCAAATACCATAAAACTGCAGCGCGACTTTGTTTGGTGGAGGTTCAGGCAATTAGAATGATGAGTGTTGATGAAGAATGATGTAACTTGTTATCCACGTGCTCGGGTAACTTCGACCCTCTGTCACCGGAGCTGCCCGGGGCCGACACGCACCCATCAACCCGCGGGTTGAAAGAGGCTTTGGGTTGTGCCCTGAGGGTTCACAGAGGGTGGTTTGCCCATATTCGTCCAAGGCCAGGGCGTGTGAAAACGGAACGCGGGGCTTTTTCGCTGTAAATTGGTATGCGTGCAGGGTGAATCCTTTCTCCCTAGCCAGCCTGCTCTTTTTTTTTCTTAAATATTGGTTATTTCCCATGTTTTCGGACAATTCAGAGATGCTTGTCAAGCTGTAAACCCGGGCGCTGCTGAGAGCCGGGCTGCGGCTGTGGCTGGGGGAGGCTGGTGTGTAGCGAGCGAGCGGCCGCGTGCAGGGGGGAGGCCAGGGCTGAACGGGGCCTCCCGGGCCGTCCATGCGGCCCCGCACGCCTGTTCTGTCCTCCCAGCAGCAGGCCCAGGGAGGACAAAGGGACACTGTCACCCACGTCACCCAAGCAGACAACCTTTTTAGAAGACTTTCTCTTTTCATTTTTAATTATGCATTTCTTAGGCATTCCTCATGGTGAAGGGGAAGCATTCCCATCTATTAAAAAAAAAAAAAAAGCCTGGCACCAATAGGATAAAAAAGTTTTCAATTTACCAACGGAGACAGGTGCGCGGTCTCGGGCTGTCTCATGTTCACAGAAAAAAAGGACATGGAGTTTGCAAAGGCCTCTTTGGCCCCTCCAGCCCCGGGGAGGGTGCGGCCTTGTTTCTCAGTGTGTTTCTCAGCCGGGGCTTCCCCGGCTCCACGGTCTCCAGGTCACTCGAGGTGCTGGCGGGTCACCCCGAGCGCGGCCTCAGCTCCTGGGCGCCAGAGCAGCCACGGCTGTTTGGTGGCAGGTTCAGGAACTCATCGCAGAGCCTAGCTCGTGGCAGGGTCCCTGCCTGAGGCTGGCCGTGGAGCCGGGAAGGACGGGGTGGGGGGAGACGAGGCCTCGCTCGCCTCCTGGGGTTACTTCCCGGATGTGAGGCCTGCAGACNGGTGGCAGGTTCAGGAACTCATCGCAGAGCCTAGCTCGTGGCAGGGTCCCTGCCTGAGGCTGGCCGTGGAGCCGGGAAGGACGGGGTGGGGGGAGACGAGGCCTCGCTCGCCTCCTGGGGTTACTTCCCGGATGTGAGGCCTGCAGACGTGTCCCGGCACAGTCTGTCTTGGTCGGAGGCTGGCCGGGAGCTCGGCCAGGGCCGGCCTCGTTGCCCTAGTCGGGGTGTTCCCCGGGGGGACCCGTGGTCTGTCTTGGCCAGGGCCGGATTCCGCTGCCCTGGTCGGGGTGTCTCCCCGGGGCCGGCCTCCGCTGCCCTGGTCGGGGTGTCTCCCCGGGGCCGGCCTCCCCTGCCCTGGTTGTGGTCGGGGTGTCTCCCCGGGGCCGGCCTCCCCTGCCCTGGTTGTGGTCGGGGTGTCTGCCCGGGGCCGGCCTCCCCTGCCCTGGTCGGGTGTCCTCCCGGGGGCCCCGCAGCCTGCAGCTGGCAGCCTGTGCTCACAGCAGAGGCCCCGCCTCCCTGGAGGTGGTCTTACTGCTGTCACTCCACTCCCCTGTATGTCTGCCTCTCCCCGCCCCGCCGGGACCTTCCAGAACCCCTGTGCGTTTGTGTCCTGGACTGCAGAGCAGAGTGCTGAAGGCGTCTCGGGACGCCGGTGCCCTGACTTTTACCAAACGGCCTCGCCAACAGCCCCTTCGGGAGCAAGGCATCTCAGGTGGCAGTGGCTCGGTGTCGCCCGGGGCCGGCCTGTCCCTTCCAAGCGGCCCTGCTGGGCATCTGAAAGGCAAGAGCGGCCTGGAGAGGGTCAGACTGGATGAAAGGCGGGGAAGGAATGCTGGTCTCATCCCTGGGCTGGCTCTCGCATGAGCTGCGCAGCTGAGCGTGGAGGCAGGGGCAGCCGCACCCTTCTGGCCCCTCTCCCCCCACCGTGGGGCTGGGCTCAAGCCCCCAACCCCTGCCTTCTGCCCCAGACAGAGCTGTGGCCACGTCCGGCCCCTCTAGCTGGTGAAGATGTGGCCCTGTGTCAGGCGTGAGGGGAGATCGGTGTTCATGAGCTATGAGGGAAGCCCTGCTGATGAACGCAGATTCATCTAAACCACTGATCATGAAAAGAGCTTGCAAGTGTCTACTCCAGCTTAGATGCTGCCGCCAGAACACGCATGTTCCCCTCTGAGATTTGGGAGAACTATCCAAAAGCCAGCAGGCGGCCTCTGGAGAAGCATGACGTGATAATAACTCTCAGGGAGGCCTGACGGGCTGCAGTCCAAGGGGTCGCAGAGTCAGACATGACTGAACGGCAACAAATTAAACGTGAAGGTCCCGAACGGCCCCCGCCAGGGAGTAATGTTAGAACACCCGGAGCTCCAGGAGCCTGAACTAGTTTCTCCATGGTGCNGGCTCCAAAATCACTGCAGATGGTGATTGCAGCCATGAAATTAAAAGACGCTTCTTCCTGGGAAGAAAAGTTATGACCAACCTAGGCAGCATATTAAAAAGCAGAGACATTACTTTGCCAACAAAGGTCCATCTAGTCAAAGTTTTGGTTTTTCCAGTAGTCATGTATGGATGTGAGAGTTGGACTATAAAGAAAGCTAGGCACTGAAGAATTGATGCTTTTGAACTATGGTGTTGGAGAGGACTCTTGGGAGTCCCTTGGACTGCAAGGAGATCCAACCAGTGCACCCTAAAGGAAATCATCCTGAATATTTATTGAAAGGACTGATGCTGAAACTGAAACGCTAATACTTTCGCTACCTGATACGAAGAACTAACTCATTTGAAAAAACCCTGATGCTAGAAATGATTAAATGTGGGAAGAAAAGGGGACAACAGAGGATGAGATGGTTTGATGGCATCACTGACTCGATGGACGTGAGTTTAGTAAGCTCCAGGGGTTGGTGATGGACAGGGAGGTCTGGCATACTGCAGTCCATGGGGTTACAAAGAGTCAGACATGTCTGAACAACTGAACTGAATTGAACTAAAAGATTCACTGTTTACTTTTGCAAAGGGAGACAAAAGGAGGGAGGGAACTTGGGCAGGGTAATAATTGTAATAATATATATATATTTTTAATATGGGCTCCCCTGGTGGCTCAGACAGTAAAGAATCTGCCTGCAATGCAGGAGACCTGGGTTCCATCCCTGGTTTGGGAAGATCGCCTGGAGGATGGCATGGCAACCCACTCCAATATTCTTGGCCTGGAGAATCCCCATGGACAGAGGAACCTGGTGGGCTACAGTCCATGGGGTCATAAAGAGTTGGACACAGCGGATCTGCNGGAGACCTGGGTTCCATCCTGGTTTGGGAAGATCGCCTGGAGGATGGCATGGCAACCCACTCCAATATTCTTGGCCTGGAGAATCCCCATGGACAGAGGAACCTGGTGGGCTACAGTCCATGGGGTCATAAAGAGTTGGACACAGCGGATCTGCCAAGTACACGTTTTAAAATATAGCTAATTGAAGTGTAATAAAATTTTATTATGTATTATATGTTATGGTGGGTACATGGTTAATCTGGTTTTATGTTTTTACTAGTCAATGTGCAATTATATACATTACAATAAAAATACTTTAGTGATAAAACTTAACAATTCAAAGTATCTAAGACTCCAAAATGCCCCAGTATACCTGTTACCAAAAATTGAATGGTTTCACAAGGTGCTTAAGTCTATACCCAAAAATGGAAACATGTTCAAATATTAGAGAGTACTGGGAATAAAAGCTAAGTCAAATTCTGAGAATACCTCTCCTTTGCCCAAGATGTCTCTTTAGCCTCTCCTTAACTCTACCCTAAATTTGCCATTTTCCTCACTAGGATTACTTCTTCCAGATCCCATAAAAGTATAAAAATACAACAGATTCAAAGCACAATGTGCTTCACTCTTGTAATGAAGTAAAACCAGACATATCTATATTCATGGATAACTCATACATTTCAACTGACTGAATGAATTTTTTGCTCATTTGAAATTTAAAACCTGGATAAGATGGATCTGCTATATTATGTTTGATATTTTAAATCAGAGTGAGACTCCTTATCTTTTTTAATGATCACTTATGAAATAAATAATGCTTATTAGTTTCAAATTCTGTCATAGGACTTCCCTGGTAGTCCAGTGGCTAAGACTCCACAGCCCAATGTAGGGGGCCTCAGTACGATCCCTGGTCAGGTAACTAGATCCCACGTGACACAAATAAAGATCCCACATGCCACAACACGGTACAGACAAATAAAATTTTTTTTAATTTATTTTACTTTACAACACTCCATTGGCTTTGCCATACATCAACATGAATCCACTACAGGTGCACACGAGCTCCCAATCCTGAATCCCCCTCCCACCTCCCACCCCACAACGTCTCTCTGGATCNTGCTGGCAGCTCGGTGAATTTTATTTCAGAAGCTAACCCCTGCCTGGTCTTCGTCCCTTAATGGGCCAGCCTGCCACCCCAGCAGGTGTAGGGCCTAGCTCCCTTCTCAGGACTGTGCGAGCGTGCATGTGTGTGTGCGTGCATGTGCGAGCATGTGTGTGTGTGCCGGTGAGCACACACGTGTGTGTGTGTGTGCGCGCATGTGTGTGCATGCGTGTGTGTGCGCCTGCATGCACACGCCTGCTGTCGCCAGGGTGAAAAGCTTCCGGGACGTTACGGCGCCGTTGGACCAGAGCAGGGGTGGTGGGCTCCCTGTGACCCCCTGCAGCCGCAGCCGACACGGCTCTCTGGTCGAGATCCCCATGCAGGGCTGGGCTGAAGTGCAGTCTACAGAGATCTCGGCAGTCCCACGGGAAGCTCGGCCCTTCAGAGTCCTCAGACTCAGGCCTGCTTTCGAAAGGCCCGGCGGTTCAGGGGTAGCTGGGGCACCAATCACGGCCCCCCAGGCGGGGACGTGCTGTCTGGTGGCTCTGGGGAGAGAAGTCCGGGGCTCGGGGTCAACTGTGGGGGGGTCTTCCCTACGTCTTCCGGCTCTGCTGCCCCGAGGCGTGTGGGAGCGTCTCTCCGAGGTGCCACGCGGCATCTTCTGCCCGTGTCTGTGTCACCTCTCACGAGGATGCCAGCCACCTTGGATCCACCCCCACCCCCTATATAACCTCATCTGAACTGATACATCTACAAAGACCCTATTTGCGAACCAGGTCGTATTCTGAGAGTCCTGTGGTCAGAAGCCTGGGGGATGCTAATGCAGATGGTCAGCTTTCTCCGGCCGAGACGCTTCTCCAGACGGTCTCAGCCGTGAGCCGTCAACCCTCCCTGAGCTGGCGGTCAGGGCTGTGGTCCGGGGGTGCAAAGTCTGTTATCCAGGCCACCTGCCCCATCTCTGTCTGCCCTCACCCGGAGCTCTTCCTGGGCTCAGGGGAGGAGGCGAGGTCAGACACGCGGGTGCCTGCACCCAAGTGAGGATGCTGAGTCTCAACCCCATACTTGGTCCTGGGAGGCACGGAATCCCTGCCTGTCCACTGGCCTGCTGACCCCGCCGCCTCTGCCGGCCACTTCCTTGGCACCCTGGATTTGCCCGAGTCCCGGATGCTGCGCCTGCCCACTGCCTCCTCTCCACGCCCGTTTCTCCTCCTCAGCTCCTGCTCCTGCCGACGGCCCGCGGAGCCGAGGCCTTCTCTGGGCTTCGGGTGGACGGAGCTTTGCAGGAAACAGTTTCTTAGTGCTGGCAGGGAGAGTGAGCCCTTCTGAGGACGGAACGGGAGCCAGAGGGCTGTGTAGGCCGCCCGGGTGGCAGGCTCCCGAGGGGTCCACCTGCACACACCGTCACCCTGGGCTGACCACAGGGCGAGGACCCACCACGACCCTTGAAGGCTCATCCACCTCCAGACAGCGTTAAGACAGCTCGCTTGACAGTCTCACTAGAGACCTTCACCAGAACTGCCCAACCAGGCCCCTGAGTGCCTGAACCCCGGGCTCTCCACTGGAGATACGGGGATTGAAGTGTGATGCATCATAAACGTTTACTGCTGTTTGGAACAAAACAAAGCAAGAGGGATCAAGTTCTCATAAAGTCAAGGAATGAACGGTGCACCACAGACCAAGCTCCCCAGCCACATCCGCCAGGGAGTCCCAGTAGGGCATCTCGTGGTCCTCGGTGGTTCCCAAGGTGAGAAGGTACCCTGGGGCGCANGCCGTGTGCCTGATGATGTGGGATCAAGTTCTCATAAAGTCAAGGAATGAACGGTGCACCACAGACCAAGCTCCCCAGCCACATCCGCCAGGGAGTCCCAGTAGGGCATCTCGTGGTCCTCGGTGGTTCCCAAGGTGAGAAGGTACCCTGGGGCGCAAAGTGTCCCCTCCAAATCCATGTCCTTCCCGGAACCTCGAGATGGGGGCTTCTTAGGAAGCAGAGCCCCTGCAGACAACCTAGGTGAGGTAGGCTGTGGTCCCAGCGGAGAAGGAGAGCCCTTCATCCAGTGTGATCCGGGTTCTTCTGAGGGGAGAGAGGTGCTGTGTGAAGAGGGTGGGCCTGGAGCCAGGGACAGAGCGCCGAGGGTGCCGGGCGCCACGCGCCGGGGAGGGGAAGACGCAGCTCCACCGGACCCTTGATCTCTGCCCTTGGCCTACAAACTGCGAGAGTCCATTCCTGTGACTGAGACAGCCTGGGACACGGACACAGAGGGTCCAGCCACTTCTAACGGGCGCAGCAGCAGGTGGTCCTGGAGGGACGCTCGGGGTCGGGAGTGGGGGTTTGGGGAATCGGCGAGGATTCCAGGCAGGTGGGGGCTGCTGAGGGCTTTGTGATCCTGCAGGGTCGCGGTCCGGGCTGGGGTCTGATCTGTGGTCTGGGGTCTGGGGTCCATGGTCTGGTCTGTGGTCTGGGGTCTGTGGTCTGGGCCAGGCTCTGAGATACAGGCCGGGGTCTTGGCTGGGGTCTGGGGTCTGGGGTGGCCCAGGAGGCAGGACCGAGGGGGTTGAGTCCTTCCCTCCAGGGACATCAGTGGCCTTCCAGCACCTTCTCCTCTGCACCCCTCCCTGCCCTGGGCTCCAATGGCAGAACGGCAATTTATTTTCCTTCTCAGCTGCAATTAGGCTTCCAAGCAGGGCGGGCCGTCCCCTCCATCCCAACTGGAGGCCACGGGCGCATGCGCAGGGCGAGCCTCACCACCGGGCAGCGCTTTATTCGGGGGCTGAGGCCTGGGGCGTGAGGGCCCTTCTTTCTGCAGCAAGACCCACGCCTGCATGTGAAACGCCGTCAGAGCCCCCGTCCTCCAGCGCTGCTTCTCTTTAGAATAACAAAAACACATCAGTGGTGAGTTTCAGGGTTAGTTTTAATAAAAGAAAACCCTTTAATTTACATATATTTCAGGCTAAGTAAATGAAAATGCATTATATTGCCACTGTTCTAGGGAATAATGAGCTGCAGCTTCAGAAGAACGTGTGCCTTTCAGAGTCCGCACCCCCCTCGCTCTCGGGAGGGGCCAGGGCCTCGCTCCTGCTCTGTGATCTGGGCCGAAAGTGCCCCCGCGGGAGGCTGGGGGACAAATGGATTTGATGTCCAGCTGCAGACCCAGACCTTTTCACCCGGGGCATATGCCCTGGAGGTGCATGGAGCTCATCTCCACAGGGCAGGGCAGCCCTGGGGTGGGCACTTCTGTCTCCTGAGAGCTGGGCTGGTGGCATTGACCCTCCAACAGCCACACAGAGCCAGCCGGGGAACCAAAGAAAGGACGCACGTGCACACACATGCCCCCCCACACGTGAACACACATGCACATGTGCACACACATGCACACACAGATATACATGCTCTCTCACACACATGCACACACACACAGATACACATGCTCACACACATGCACACACACAGATACACATGCTCACACATATACACACATGCACGTGCATACACAGATACACATTCTCACACATATACACACATGCACATGCATGCACACACACAGATACACATGCTCACACACATGCACACACACAGATACACATGCTCACACATATACACACATGCATGTGCATACACAGATACACATTCTCACACATATACACACATGCACATGCACGCACACACACGCAACACAGATACACATTCTTACACATATACACACATGCACATGCACACACAGATACACATGCTCACACACATACACACATGCACACACACAGCTACACATGCTCACACACATACACACANGCACACACACAGATACACATGCTCACACACATGCACACACACAGATACACATGCTCACACATATACACACATGCATGTGCATACACAGATACACATTCTCACACATATACACACATGCACATGCACGCACACACACGCAACACAGATACACATTCTTACACATATACACACATGCACATGCACACACAGATACACATGCTCACACACATACACACATGCACACACACAGCTACACATGCTCACACACATACACACACATGCACACACACGCACACACAGATACACATGCTCACACGCAGATACACATGCACATGCACATGCACACACATATACACACATGCACACACAGACACACATGCTCACACATATACACACATGCACACAGAGATACACATGTTCACACATATACACACATGCACATGCACACACACACAGATGCACATGCTCACACATACGCACAAACACACAGATACACATGCTCACACATACACACACATGCGCACACACATGCACACACAGATACACATGCTCACACATATACACACATACAAATGCACATGCACACGCAGATACACATTCTCACACATATACACACATGCACATGTGCACACACCTGCTCACACACACACACACTTGGGTGCACACACAGACATCACTTCCCTGCACTGTAGTGGAAGGAACGCCTTCTTGGGAATCCCTGAAAACCAACATTTCCAGGCCTCCTGGAGCCTGGCGTTTCCCATCCTCTGAAGGGCCCCCACNATTTCCAGATGCATGTCTTTGATAGCTGAGGGACTTCATCACAGACTCAGGCAAACATTTCTACTTCTGCCTTCAGGAGGACCTCTGAAAATAGGGTGCTGCCTGGCGTTTCCCATCCTCTGAAGGGCCCCCACAGAGGCTGTGCTGGAGCCGAGGGTTGTCGTGAGGCACGCGGGGCCTCAGTCTGGCCCCGAGGACCGTCCGTCAGCTGGAGGTGTTGCGCTGCAAGTCCTTCGTCACAAGCACCTCGGCCGACCCCAGCGGGGGCCAGGCTTCCCCTCCAGGAGGATGCCCCCATGTCCATCTCAATAAAGAGGATGGCTGGGAGGGGAGTGCGCCGGGAACCAGCGCAGGGACTGCACCTAGAGAAGCGTCCCCACAGCCACTGCGGGCGGGGAGCCGAGGGGTCTGGGCCGGGTCCAAGCGGCATCTTTTGGCGTGAGGGGGGCAGACCTGGCGGGTGGTCCTGCTCAGGAGCTGGGTGTCCGTGTCCCGTATGTCAGGCGTCTGTGGGAACTCCCTCTCTCCCCTCTCAGGCCTCGGTTTCCTGTGGATGCCCCTCAGTTTCTCCCTGTCACGTCCTGGTTTTGTTTTAGGTTAAACCCCTTTCGGGTTCTCGGACCGTGAGCATTTGTTCAGGTCTGGGAGTCCAGATGGGCTGGGCTGAAGAAGGGAACCACCAGCTCGGGGCCCCGACCTGCTCCTCTGTCGCGTCTGGGACCTTCCCCTGATGTGGAGGAGGTGGCCTGGCATGCAGAGCTGGGACCCAGCCCTGGAGCGGTGGGCGGGGGCTTCACAGAGGAGGCGGGGGCTTTCCTGCTGGCCCAGGAGGGCAGCAGAGGATGGAGCCGGCCACCTGCAGGCCGAGGAGTGCCAAGCGGCCCCAGGTGCCCTCACAGCTGCAGCTGCAGCCTCCGTCCCATGGCCTCTCCATGGCATTTGCACCCTGGGAGCCCATCCCCTGGCCTCTCCGTGGCATTTGCGCCCCGGGCAGGGACACACTGTCTTCTCTGTTTCCCCGGTGAATCAGGTGACTTGAAACCAGATAAGAGCACTGTTTACCCTGATGACACCCTGATGACACACCTGGGGAGACGGAGGGAGCGCTCACTGTCTGAGCAGTGGGGTCATCAGCGAGGCCTGGAGTCACTGTGTTTCTAGCTTAATGGCCACAGAACATCTGGAAAGGGACAGCTATAATTTTTCTCCAAAAAGTGCTGCTTTTTCACTCTCGCGACAATAAAATGCCCATGAAGGCGCTTTGGAGGGCCCTGTCTTCAAGCTCATTGCTACTGCTGCTGCTAAGTCGCTTCAGTCGAGTCCGACTCTGTGCGACCCCATAGCCGGCAGCCCACCAGGCTCCGCCGTCCCTGGGATTCTCCAGGCAAGAACACTGGAGTGGGTTGCCATTTCCTTCTCCAATGCATGAAAGAGAAAAGTGAAAGTGAAGTCGCTCAGTCGTGTCTGACTCTTAGCAACCCCATGGACTGCAGCCTACCAGGCTCCTCCGTCCATGGATTTTCCAATGACCTGATAATTTCCCCAGAAGGTTGTCTGCACTCCTATTCTAAGGAATGTCTTATGCATTTGTTAATCTGGGCGGCAGGTCATGAGCTGGACTCATGCATTCCCCACCCCCTGAGCTTCCAGGGGACTATCGATCATCGATGAAGACGCGAGTGTACCTGCTGAAGCGTCTCACTGGGAATCGCAGACCCTGGTGTGTGCCGGCATGCATGGCCACCTGGGCACACCTCCTGTCTGCTTGTACAATCCTAAGCAGACACTCAGCAAACAGTACAAGGCAGCCAGCTGCTGGCTCTGCCTCATCATCGAAGTTACGGCAAGACCGTTACCATGAGCCAGGGTAACCCTCCTGGGGGCTTCCCAGGTGGCGCTCGTGGTAAAGAATCCGCCTGCCAGTGCAGGAGATGCAGGTTCAACCCCTGCGTCAGGAAAATCCCCTGGGGGAGGAAATGGCAACCCACTCCGGTGTTCTTGTCTGGAGAATCCCATGGGCAGAGGAGCCTGGCGAGTGCAGTCCATGGGGTCACAAATTGTCGGACACGACTGAAGTGACTTGGCATGCATGCATGCTCGTTACCCTCCTGATGTTTAGAGAGAGGAATCAGACAGTCTGCACCTAGAGGCCGGGGAAGGGCTGTGCTCCTGCTGAAATTTCCCGGGGGGGACGTGCTGCTTCCGTGGCGGTGACACGTGTCTGCCCTCTTGTTTTTAAACTGAGTGGAGCGGGAGTGAGGCCCGCTCCAGCCTGGCTCCTGGGGGAGCTTCCTGCTGCACCAGACCTTCCTGGGGGAGGGCGAGCTGTGCCCCCAGCCTGCGTCCGCGGCTCCGTGCTCTATGTCCCTGGACCGCCCACCCTGATGGAGTGTTGGTGACAGAACCCTTCTGACACATGAGCAGAATCTTCTGCCACTCAGAGGGGTCAGGGGAGAGCTGTGTTAGAATCTTCCTCTTCCTGTTTCTCTCCCCATGGGGACGCAGCCTGGCCAAGCTTGCCTGTGCGGGTCCTCATGGGGGCTGGATGGGGTATGGAGGCTCTCTGAGCAGCAGCAAGGCTCCGGAGGGCGATGCTGAGCCAGAAGGGAACCCAGGTCCTCTGTGTGGAGGGGCCTCGAGCTGGGGGAGGAGGGCCAGGGCTGCAGAGCAAGAGCGAGGACCTCCTGGGTCTGCAGGCGTCGGGTGGGGGTCTTGAGTCAGGCACACTTCGCTGCTTCGGGAAGGCCTTCCCCGGCTCCTTGTCTTCAGCACGATGTCTGTGATTATGTCAGTGGTGGAGTGTCTCTGTGGACAGCAAGCTCCGTGTAGGGGACCACGCTGTCCTTGCTGGAGTCCCCTGAGAACACAGGACCCCTCAGGGAAGGAGGATCAGCTCATGGTCAGTGTGGCTGGGCCCAGAGGCCCCCAGCTACGCTGCTCAGGGACCAAGGCCACAGCCCAAAGGCCCTTTGAGTGTCCCAACCTGAACGTTTTGCAGATCGAAGCAGGTGACTGGCCAGGATTTTTTTTTTTAATCTTGAATCATCTGAATTGGGATTGTGGGGCTGTTTTCCAAGTGAAAGGCAGAGCATCTGCTAAGCTCATTCCTTGGGTTACACGAAGCTCGCATTTGGGATGAGCTGACATGGGTTAGGCGTAGACGACCCCCCCCAACCCAGCTTCCCTTGGGGGGGAGGTCGTCACTGTCAGAAGCGTGATAGCAACTGTCAAAAGTGCATGAAATCAGCCGTGCAGATGGTGAAACAGAAGTCACGGCTGCCTTTGTTCTGTGACGGGGAACGTTTCAAATTCTTCATCAAGGAGCAAACGGGATTCCAACACTTCCACATCTAATAAAGGGGCCTTCTGGGGTCTCGTAGCTGATGCTGGGTTGTGCAGAGCAGGTCAGCCCCTCTAGCCGAGGAGGACAGGCTGGTAGACTGCAGGGACATCCTCACCAAACAGTTTTGTCTGGTATGAAATCTGAATCAATGCGGCGGCCAACACATGTGTTCAGAGGAGACCCAGGCCCACCCTCTGCACTCCAGGCTCCCGGGTCCCGCACACGGATGGGGGTCTCCCTCCTGGGTCCCGCACACGGATGCGGGTCTCCCCCCTGGGTCCCGCACATGGATGGGGGTCTCCCGTCTGGCTCCCGCACACAGATGGGGGACTCCCTGCCTGGGTCCCGCACACAGATGGGGGTCTCCCTGCCTGGGTCCTGCACACGGATGGGGGTCTCCCCCCCTGGATCCCGCACACAGATGGGGGTCTCCCCCCCTGGATCCCGCACACAGATGAGGGTCTCCCCGCCTGGGTCCCGCACACGGATGGGGGTCTCCCGTCTGGCTCCCACACACAGATGGGGGTCTCCCGCCTGGCTCCCACACACAGATGGGGTCTCGCTGTAGAGAAGAGGCTCCCAGAGGCCTGCTTTGTCCCCACCTCCCCTGTCGTCCGTTCCCGGGCCTGGGACAGACCCTCCCGGGGCTCTGCAGCTCTGGGTCCCCTTGCTTTCCAACCTCAGTGGTCCTTGTGGGGTGGCCGCCTGTGTCCTGGGTGGGAAGACCAGAGGCTCTCTGGATGGAGTGAGGCTCGGCTGGTCAGCTGCCCCGATGGACTCCTGGGGAGACCATGCGGATGAGACATCCAGATGCCTGGAGTTCCTCAGAAACTCCCCTTCTTGGGGGCAAACCGGGGGTTTCACTGTCTTAGCCTGGCTCAGAGGGCCAGGAGGGTGTGACTGGGCGTCGCACGCATGTGCACTCAGTGGCTGCAGTCGACCCTCTGTGACCCCGTGGGCTGTAGCCTGCCAGGCCCCTCTGTCCATGGGATTCTCCAGGCAAGAACACTGGAGTGGGCTGCCATGCCCTCCTCCAGGGGATCTTCTCGACCCAGGGATTGGACCCATGGCTCCTGCACTGCAGGCGGATTCTTTACTCCTGAGTCACCCGGGAAGCGGAGCCGAGTGCTAGGAGCTCCCAGGCGTCCTGCTGGGGCGCTGTCTCCCTGCCCCTGCTCGGACTGAACGGCACACGTGGGGGTCGGTGGGGCCGCCATCTGGGTGTGTGTGGGGATGCTCCCAGGAGGCGGCTCCACTGTGTCCTCCCACCAGCCCCCAGCTGCCCCGGGCGGGGAAGGACACAATGGAGGGGCGGAGGGGCGGGGCCAGGGGGTCGCTCCATTTCTGGCTCCCGAGGACCCTCCGTACTGCCTCCACAGTGGCTGCACCCACCTAGCCCCTCAGCGGTGCACAGGCGTCCCTCTGCCCCACACCCTCTCCAGCCCTGTTACCTGTGCTCCTTTGGAGACCAGCCCCTCTGACAGGTGCGAGTCGATAGCTCGCTGGGTTCTGACTTGCTTTTTCCCGGTGATTAGTGATGTTTCCAGGCACGCTTGGGCCGTTTTCATGCCTTCTTTGGAAAAATGTCTATCCAGGTCTTCTGTGCATCGTTTAATCTTTTTGTTTTCTTGATATGAGTTACATGAGTTATTACGCTAAATGAAATGTCAGAAGGAGAAAGACAAACCCGGCATGCTTCCACTTACATGCGGACTCTAAACACCAGAACAGATGAACAGACAGAGCAAAGCAGAGACAGACTCACAGAGAGCAATCTAGTGGCTAGCAGAGGGGCGGAGAGCGAGGGGCGGGCGCGGCAGGTGAGGGGCATCAAGTGGTGGAAATTACCAGTTAGAAAGTGAGTGAGTCATGGGGATGTAATACCCAGCACAGGCGAAATAGTCAATATTATAACAGCTCTCTACAGTACACAATCTATAGAAATACTGACGCAGTCAGCATGTCGCACACCTGAATTAATGTAATATTGTAAGTCACCATACTTCAGTCTCAGAAATGACTGTTAAAAAGGGGCGGCTTTGAAATCTACACATCCCCATCCAAATACAGGTTTTCCTCCAACAGAAGATTAGGAGTCAGTCACTCTGCACCTTTAATTCACATCAGGAAGCAAGCTTGGCTCCTATGTTTTATAGACCGTCGTGCAATGGGGTCAAAACAAATATGCTGCAAGGTCCTCTGTACATGACCCAGATAAACGCGGGGGGTGGGCGGCTCTGAGCACACCTGTCTGGTTGGCCTTGAGAGTGAACAAAGTGTCTATGTTTCTCTGGGTTGTAGGCGCCTTAGACTTTCATTCCAAATGCTAGAAACCCCACCAAATCTAACTTGAGCAAAACAGGGGCATCCTCAGCTGGTTATCCCATGTGTGTGTCTACGTCCTGATATCCTCCTCTAAGGAAGCCAGTCGCCCGCCCACGTGGCCTCACTGTAATTCAATTGCCTTTTTAAAAGCCCAACTCCGAGGGCAGTCACACTGAGTCCTGGGGGCTCAGGGCTTCAGCATGTGGTCCTAGGGGCACAGTTCAGCCCACAGCAGCAGCCCTCCCCAGCCTTGCCCTGCACACACGACTCTCACCCCCAGATGGTGGCCTGGTGTCCAGCAGCAACGCTCAGAGTCAGCGCCGTCAGGGATCTGGTCCAGCCTCGTGAGTTTAGTAAGGCTTTGTCAGTCATGTTTCAGGAATAAGAACAATGCTTTCCAGTTTAAAATATCTAAAAATATTAGATATTTAAAATATTAAGCTATCTAAAAATAACCTCCATGTTATCATTTTCTTCTTAGGTTTTCTACACATTTTTCCCCCATAATTTAAAAAAGCATGGTAAGAAACTAAAATTATCAGTGCTTTTAAATTCGGAAACTTTTGTTGAGAAAACGTGAGCCCTGGTTGTTTAAAATAGATGTCCACCTTTCAAAGGGTGCTTCCCCAAGTGTGGGCATGCACCCCAGGGACCGCGGTCTGGGGGCTGAGATGGGACCGTGGTGGCCTTGTTCTGTTACATACTTGTCACTGGTCTTCAGTGGATTTGGGGGAAGGAAACCTCTCCCACCGTTAAGGTGCCCTGAGAGGATTAATCTGCTTTTGCAACCCTGCCAGAAACAGTAGCCCTAATCCAGCTGTTGACGAAGTCTGGCCGGGCGGGGCTGGGGTGCGTGGCCTGCTGCTCTGTTCCTGAGCCCTTAGTCCCCGCGGCGCTGTGCCGAGCATCCTGCTTCTTTCGCGGCCGTCTGTTCCTGCACCCATCCTGTAACTCCCTACTGCCGCTTACTCTGTGGAATGCGCGTTGCTGACCCACGAGAGAACCACTGCCAAAGTGCACGTGAACTGCTGGGAACTTCCCAAGGGGATGACGCGCCGTGCGATTTCATACTTAGCAAGGTGATGTCAATGTGAAGCCGGGTATGTTTTTATTTGGAAGACTGGGCTGTACATATAACGATCTGGTTAAACCTGTTAGTGTATGCCTAGAATTTCGGTTCCAAAATATAGCTTGTAACCAAATGGGAAAGTTTCCTAGAGGACGCAGGACTTGGATCAGCCTTTTGAGTAGGGCTGAGTGACAGGCCTGGAGTGGCAAAGCGCTGCCAACCGGGGCCTGAGGTGGCAAAGCGCTGCCAACTGGGGCCTGGGGTGGCGGGAAGGGAAGCAGGTGAGTGTCCTGGGCCTCGCTGGGTCCCGGGCCCGCCGCCCGGCCTGCTCTCCTGGCCTGCTCTCCTGGCCTGCTCTCCCGGGCCCGCCGCCCTGCTCTCCCGGCCCGCCGCCCGGCCTGCTCTCCCGGGCCGGACTCGCCCACGTAGGGACGGAGCGGGGCTGGCGGGAGGTCGGCTTCCTGTTTGAGGCGCTGTTTCTCTGTGCCTTCTCTGGCTGCTGCTATTAGTGAGACCTACCCAGTGCCAGGCTTGTGGCGTGAACAATCAGCAGGAGCCCCGCTTTCCGTCAGTTCAGACGTGAAAATCTGTCTCAGGAAAGTGGAGCGGAGCAGAGCCGGCGGGGAGGGGTGGGCGGAGTGGCCTCAGTGCTCCTGGCCGGGGCGGTCAGCCCGGCGACCCGCTGCACACGTGCCCACGGGCGGTCACCCGTCTGACACAGGCCCTCTGACAGTGACTCGTCTGTGAGTTTGCTGAGATTTGGAGTCAGTGTCTCCAGCTCCCTGCAGACTCTGAAAAATGCGCATTCTCACTCTATGGGACCCGGAGGGGAGGGACGCGAGCCCGTGTTTCCAGCAGCTCCCAGGAGATGCCGGAGCTTTGGGGACCATACTCAGCGCAGCGAGGCCCCAGGCCNCTTTAAAATCTGTCTCTTATACACATCTAAATGCGCATTCTCACTCTATGGGACCCGGAGGGGAGGGACGCGAGCCCGTGTTTCCAGCAGCTCCCAGGAGATGCCGGAGCTTTGGGGACCATACTCAGCGCAGCGAGGCCCCAGGCCCTCTGAGTGGAGTCCGGACTGTCGGCCCCTGAGCCCTGCACCTGCTGGGTTGGAGCCCTGGGAGGGAGGACCCTGGCTGCAGGGCAGAATGTGTATCCTGGCCCGGCGGGGCTCCCCCTCCCAGGGGCTCCTCCTTGGCTCTGCCCCGTCCTAGACCTGGGGCGCCTGAGCCAGCTTGCCTGCCTTGAAGTTCCCAGAAGGAGACGCTGGGGCACCAGTTCCAGTCAGGCTGGTTATTCAGGAGGGAAGAAGGCTGAGCGCTAAAGAATGGATGCTTTTGAACTGTGGTGTTGGAGAAGACTCTTGAGAGTCCCTTGGACTGCAAGGAGATCCAACCAGTCCATCCTAAAGGAGATCAGTCCTGGGTGTTCCCTGGAAGGACTGATGCTGAAGCTAAAAACTCCAGTCCTTTGGCCGCCTGATGCAAAGAGCGACTCATTGGAAAAGACCCTGATGTTGGGAAAGATTGAAGGCTGGAGGAGAAGGGGATAACAGAGGATGAGATGGTTGGATGGCATCACTGACTCAACAGACATGAGTTTGAGCAAGCTCCGGGAGTTGGTGATGGACAGGGAGGCCTGGTGCGCTGCAGTAAATGGGGTCGCAGAGTCAGACATGACTGAGCGACTGAACTGACTGAACTGAGGGGCTGACATTGAGACCCTTGGTCTGCTTAGGTCTCTGCAGAAAAGATGCCTCCCAGTCGTCCATGTCAGAAAACGCGCCTTCTTCCCCTAAGCCTTTTCCCATCCAGCCTCCATCCTGTCTCCTAAGTATCCAGAAGCCCCTTCTCTGAACCTTTATGGCGGCCACCTGCTCCGGGCGTGGACGCCCAGCTGGCCTGCACCCTGCTCTCTGCCTGGCCCCAGCCCACGGATCTGTCCAGAAATCTTGGATTTCCTGCGCTTTCCTGCAGATGTGACTGGCGGCTCCTCCTTGTCCTCGGGAGGGGCTCTAAAGTCTTCTGTGAGGCTGCGTCGTCGGCCCCCACCTCCTCCAACCTCACGTCACACCCATCACCCCAGGTCTAGGGATCACCCCTTACTGTGGGACCCTAACCCTGACACTGCAGGGGTCACCCAGCTGCCTGGCATGGTGCTGGGGAGGACCGCGTGTGGAGGCATTTCTTACCAGGCAGCGGGCAGGCAGCTGGGTGGTCGGTCAGGCAAGGTAGAAGGGATGGCGAACAAACCAATAAGCGTTTGTTGGCGGGACGTGTCTTCTCCCATCAGCGGGCTCCGGGGTCAGGAGGGGCTTCGGTGAAGAGTCCGACCAAGCCTGTCTGTCACTCTGGGCTCCTGCGTCCCCCTCCTGGTGGTCCGCCCGGGGCAACTGAAGGGCCAGCAGCTGACCGCCCCCCTGCTCTTCACCACGTGCAGCCTTTTCTCGTGAAAGGACTCTTCTCAAGACTCATCTTCTGTTTGTTTAAACTTGATGTTCCTCGATCTCCATCTCATCTATTCTAGGGTTTTTTCACTTTACCTCTAGTGGGTTTTAAACTTGTATCTTAATCTTCCCTCTCCCCATCTTTTGAGCTTTTTATCTCAATGGATTTTGGATTTAGCTTTTATTTAGATCTCATCAATCATATCTTATTTTCGACATTACTTCCCTTTTATAGGAGTATTCCCACATGCAAGCACTCTGGATCAGACAGTTCAAACACAAAGTATCTCTGTGTGAAATTCATAAAGATGTTATCCTGTACTTTCTTCTAAATGATAAGAAAACGCTGTCACACGCAGGCTACTAATGCCGGGGTTTTGCGCATGAAGTGAGGTGGGGAGCCAGCTTCTGGGTTTCTCTGGATGACCAAGGGTCCTGTTTTCACCTTGCTTATCCACAAGACCTGTTGGAAATCAGCCTTTCCACACGTGGACCCATTTCTAGCCCCTATACTGGACTTCACTTGTTCATCAGCCACCACCATGCCCTCCTGATTACTGAAACTACACAACAAGTCTCTGAGTCTGGTTTATGGTTTTCCTGCTTTGAGCTGCCTGTGTGGTATTTATAGTAACGTGGGTTTTAATACATTTTTATGCAAAAGTAACCTCGGAGTCCTGTGTGCACGTGGCTTTTATTCGCTAATGATGTCAGTGTTTTTGCATTTGTGCACATGGAGGTTTTTGTTCACGTGAAAGGCGGGCCTGTCGTCTCTTTTATATTATCCGAGATTTTGCTGACTAGCCTGATAGGATGAGCCGAAGGAGCGTTTGTTCTTTCTACTTTCTCTGGAATAGCTGACTGATGGAGTTATGCGACGATTGGTAGAACTCGTCTGTAAAACCATCTATATTTTCTGTGCAGATAGATTTAAAAATACTGATTCAAGGCATTTAACTGTTTCAAGATCACTCAGTCCTATAGGGGTCAGTTTAGATAACTTGTTTTATGTAGGAATTTGTTATTTTCACAGTTTTTGCAAATTGTTTGTTCTAGATGTAGTCTAATAATCTTTGATATTTAAGTTTTGTTATTATGCATAGTTACCTAATTCTCCATTTACACGATGCATATTTTATCTTGGCTATTCTTACGTTTATATTCTTCTAAGATGTGTTACCCTGACTAATCTTTCTGAGGAGCCAAGCTGGGGCCTTGCCTGTCCTTTCTCCCTTCATTTCCAGCTGCACGGCCTCTCGCTCATTGCTCTCTCCCTGCTTTTCTCTCTTGACTGTGTTCTGCTGTTCCTGCAGGCTAGCCCGCTCTTCCAGCCTTTAAAATTGTCTGATATAATTTGTGCCTGTGTGCTAAGTCACTTCAGGTATGTCTGACTGTTTGCGACCCTGTGGAGCGTAACCCACCAGGCTCCTCTGTCCATGAAATTCTCTAGGCGAGGATACTGGAGTGGGTTGCCATTCCCTTCTCAGGTGATCTCCCCAACCCAGGGACTGAACTCGCATCTCTTACATCTCCTGGACTGGCAGGCGGGTTCTTTCCCACTAGCACCACCTGGGAAACTTCTAATATGAATTAAGACCATACATTTGCTTTTTATCATCACCTTGGCTGCACCTCACAGGTACTGACACCTGGTATTTTTAGTGAGTATTTTCTAACTTCCATAATGACTGCTATTTTGACCCAGGAGGCTTTTTCTTCTTCTACTTTTATTGAGCTATAATTGACATAGAGCACTGTATAAGCTTTAAGTGTACAGCATAATGATTTGACATCATGAAATGATCATAAGGTTTTTGAAAGTGTATGTTTTGCTTCACATGAATTTGTGTTAAAATCATTTCATTGTTGATTTTGAACTTAACATATTTATTGGACCTAAAATGCTACACAAGATGTATTAAGATTTCAGAAAGGTGAAGATGTGGGGAAATGGCAACAGTAAGAGCCCCGGACTGTAAGACACACCCCAGTTTAGAGACACTAAAAACTGAAAGACAAGACCGAGTTTCAGAATCTATAAAACTGTGTTGAAGTCAGAAACGATGTGGCTATATCAACGTACTAAAATACGGTGCAGTTAACTTTATTTCCTAGTACATGGTCGTATTTGTAAATGTTTCTGGAGTGTTTAAAAAATTTTGATTCTCATCTCTGTTATATCCTAATTTTATCACCTTCTTTCAGAGTATTGTTCATATATTTTACATCCGTACTGAATTTTGTCTATTTGGTCTATTGATTATTCACAGAATGTATTTTAAAATCTGCTTCTCTGATGCTGGATTTCTCAAATTTTCCTTACAATTCCACCTATTTTTGTTTTATGTATTTTGATCAAGTTATCAGGAACAAAAGTGCTTAAAATTGTTATACTTTCCTGTTGAACTGAGCTGTTTATGCCTTTTATCAATATGTAACAACCCTTTTTAAAAAAACGTAACCATTAACACCTTTGGCCTTAATTTTTTCATTTTCAACTTACACCAATATATTAGTATCAGAGTCCCTTGGTTATTTCTTTAGAACATGTTTTTCCTTTTTGTTTTTGAGTTTTGCCTGTCCAAGTTCTTATTTTTTTATCTCTCTCTCATAAACAACATATAACTGGGATTTTAAAAATTCAGCATGATAATCTTAACCTTTTAATTAGAAAGTTTTATTCATTAGTACTTATTGTGATTAGTGACAATTGAAATTTCTTTCTACTATTTTACTTCGTGCTTTCTGTTGAATATTTGTCTTCCCTTTCTTAGGCTTCTTTCTGTTCTTACATCCTTCTAAATTGACTTTTAATTCCTTCCCATCTTATTTTCCAACTCAATTTGGAATAGATTCTATTTCTAGGATATTGTTGATTACCGTAAAATGTTAATAATCCATAAGTCATTTGACTTGACAAAGGATACCGCTAATGTTTACCCTCTTTACAAATGATACAAGAGACTTGGAGTTCTTTTATTATAAATTATATGTTATAGTTGTTCTGTTTCTTAGTTCTATTTTGTTATTTTTAACCACACAAATTATATGTTATTATTTTCCACAGCTAATGTTTGTTTAGACTTATCCATATATTTACTATTTTCTTTGATAAACATTCTTTGTATCTCAGATCTTTTTTCTGGGGTCCTTTCTCTCTTCCTAGTTTTCCCTATAGAAGTGTCTCTAATGAGGGTCAGTTGTGAGATTTTTTGAAATATACTTCATCATCATTTTTAAAAAATACATTGAACTGACCTATAATTTAAACATCTATTTTTTCTTCTCAGCAGTTAGATATTATGCCACAGTCTTCTAGTTTTCCCTATTACTGTTGAGAAATCAGCCATATTTCTAAATCCTGTTTTCTTTTAGAAAATCTATTTCTTTCCTCCCATTTAAGAAGTTTCTCTTTGTCATTTGTATCCATCAGTGTCATTAGAATGTGTCTAAATGTGAATTATTTTTAATTACCCTTCTTGGGGTTTATGGACATCCTAAATATGAACAGTCACGTCTTTAAAAAATACTGGGAAAATTTCAACTATTCTTTTTTCAAATACTGTGTCTCTTCCATTCTATTTTCCCTCTAGAATTCTGATCAGAAACATATTCTATTTTCTCATATTATACTACCCCTGTAAGAGGCTAGTCTGTATTCTTTCTCTCTCCCTTCTTTCTCTGCTCCACTCTGAGAATGTTTTTGCCAGTGAGGTCCATCTTCCAATCACAAAATTCTCCCTTTAGCTCTATCTAGTCTGCTTGGTAACTTTTCTATTGCAGTTTCTACTTCAATTATCAAATTTTTCAGTCTTTTAAAACTTTAAGTCTCAGGCCGCGGTTCTACATACAGTCAGGAAAGAGTGTAGCTGTGCTGGTACACGCCACTCACTGTTATCACTGTCACCCGTGGTAAGCACTTCAGGGAGAATGAGAGGGCTGTCTGATGTCACTGATCTTCCCGTAAGTCTCGACTCTGAGGCCAGAAGTTGATTAGGGCAGTTGTCATAGCAGCTCAAGAGAAACCCGTATTTACTGATGTTTAAACCAAACTTTTGCGCCAGTACGCCTTTGAGCTGTGGCCAGTCTGTCCAAATAGGGAGGAATCCCAGCGGGGAGAAGCAAGCCTGTGCTAGAGATCCTTTCTCATTTGGATGACTGCTTAACGACTGAATGCTAGTTTAGACAAGCTAGGTACCACCTCCTCAACAGACAGGATAGTAACGTAAATGTTCTCCTGTGGGTTCTCATAAAGTAACATTTTGTGGCAAACGCTGACTCCTGCTGCTGTGAAGCTATTTGTGACTTTATACCATTTGTTGTGAATATTCATACACTTAACTGGAGAAATTTGTTTGATTATGGTCTGCTGCTTGAGATCCCCTCGGCTTGTTAAATCAGATTAGTATTTTGTAGTATTTCCTTTCTAAAATACAAAAAGTTATTGACTCTGAAAAACAACTGGCCTTGGGGGTTTTAGGTAAGGGATCGTGGCCCCTTAATACTTACGCCATTGTGTTCCAGCAAGAATGATACACAACAAAGCGTAGACTTTATACACTGCTTGGTTTAAAGTAAACCCTCGATGAACCCGAGCATTCTGGCGGTTGTTACAGGACCACTTCAGAGCCCCTCGGATTGTCGTACTTCCTAAAGTGGTCTTGGGGACAAGGGACAGGAAACGTGGTCCCTTGATGCTTATGTGATGCCTTACATTCTACTTGCCACTGTGCAGGCAACATGAGCTTTTGGAAATTCGCTAGGCACTGATGTGCTTGGAGCCAGCCAGACAGAACGGAAATCTGAGTGGCTCATGGGAATGTGGAACGATGTGCTTGGGAAATCAAATGAATGAACACAGAATTGTAACACCCTCCCCAGGTCCTTAGAGAGGGCCATGCAAGAGGGAGGCCAAAGTCTCAGCTTCGGGGGCTCCTCGCTGGACACGAGCCCCGACTCTGGCTGCAGTCTCAGCTCCGTGGAAGCCGCACTTTCGGAGCGTCTCTCTGGGTTGGCGGTTGGCTGGCGGCCCTGCCCTTCCTTTGCCTCCAGGTTCATCACAGGGATGCGGGGCCCAGAGCCCTCAGCCCCCTTCACCTCCGCTCAGTCTGGAAGGAATGGGTGTCTCTTCCAGGCAAAGTCTGACGGGCTTGAGGCTGAGCCTTCCAGAAACAGATCCAGCTCTGGGACCCCTGCTGCTTTCTGAGCACAGCCGTGGGCCACTCACGGCTGCTAATTAGGAAGGCCAGATGAAGGGCGCACCCCTCGAGTGAGGAGGAAGGGGCCAAGCCCAGAGGGGCGCCTTGCTGCCCAAGGCCAGGGTGTGGGTGCAGGAAGTGGGGGTCCAGGTTCACGCCCCTGTGCATCCAGAATAATCTGGAATCTAAGGCGGGNATTTACTATTTTCTTTGATAAACATTCTTTGTATCTCAGATCTTTTTTCTGGGGTCCTTTCTCTCTTCCTAGTTTTCCCTATAGAAGTGTCTCTAATGAGGGTCAGTTGTGAGATTTTTTGAAATATACTTCATCATCATTTTTAAAAAATACATTGAACTGACCTATAATTTAAACATCTATTTTTTCTTCTCAGCAGTTAGATATTATGCCACAGTCTTCTAGTTTTCCCTATTACTGTTGAGAAATCAGCCATATTTCTAAATCCTGTTTTCTTTTAGAAAATCTATTTCTTTCCTCCCATTTAAGAAGTTTCTCTTTGTCATTTGTATCCATCAGTGTCATTAGAATGTGTCTAAATGTGAATTATTTTTAATTACCCTTCTTGGGGTTTATGGACATCCTAAATATGAACAGTCACGTCTTTAAAAAATACTGGGAAAATTTCAACTATTCTTTTTTCAAATACTGTGTCTCTTCCATTCTATTTTCCCTCTAGAATTCTGATCAGAAACATATTCTATTTTCTCATATTATACTACCCCTGTAAGAGGCTAGTCTGTATTCTTTCTCTCTCCCTTCTTTCTCTGCTCCACTCTGAGAATGTTTTTGCCAGTGAGGTCCATCTTCCAATCACAAAATTCTCCCTTTAGCTCTATCTAGTCTGCTTGGTAACTTTTCTATTGCAGTTTCTACTTCAATTATCAAATTTTTCAGTCTTTTAAAACTTTAAGTCTCAGGCCGCGGTTCTACATACAGTCAGGAAAGAGTGTAGCTGTGCTGGTACACGCCACTCACTGTTATCACTGTCACCCGTGGTAAGCACTTCAGGGAGAATGAGAGGGCTGTCTGATGTCACTGATCTTCCCGTAAGTCTCGACTCTGAGGCCAGAAGTTGATTAGGGCAGTTGTCATAGCAGCTCAAGAGAAACCCGTATTTACTGATGTTTAAACCAAACTTTTGCGCCAGTACGCCTTTGAGCTGTGGCCAGTCTGTCCAAATAGGGAGGAATCCCAGCGGGGAGAAGCAAGCCTGTGCTAGAGATCCTTTCTCATTTGGATGACTGCTTAACGACTGAATGCTAGTTTAGACAAGCTAGGTACCACCTCCTCAACAGACAGGATAGTAACGTAAATGTTCTCCTGTGGGTTCTCATAAAGTAACATTTTGTGGCAAACGCTGACTCCTGCTGCTGTGAAGCTATTTGTGACTTTATACCATTTGTTGTGAATATTCATACACTTAACTGGAGAAATTTGTTTGATTATGGTCTGCTGCTTGAGATCCCCTCGGCTTGTTAAATCAGATTAGTATTTTGTAGTATTTCCTTTCTAAAATACAAAAAGTTATTGACTCTGAAAAACAACTGGCCTTGGGGGTTTTAGGTAAGGGATCGTGGCCCCTTAATACTTACGCCATTGTGTTCCAGCAAGAATGATACACAACAAAGCGTAGACTTTATACACTGCTTGGTTTAAAGTAAACCCTCGATGAACCCGAGCATTCTGGCGGTTGTTACAGGACCACTTCAGAGCCCCTCGGATTGTCGTACTTCCTAAAGTGGTCTTGGGGACAAGGGACAGGAAACGTGGTCCCTTGATGCTTATGTGATGCCTTACATTCTACTTGCCACTGTGCAGGCAACATGAGCTTTTGGAAATTCGCTAGGCACTGATGTGCTTGGAGCCAGCCAGACAGAACGGAAATCTGAGTGGCTCATGGGAATGTGGAACGATGTGCTTGGGAAATCAAATGAATGAACACAGAATTGTAACACCCTCCCCAGGTCCTTAGAGAGGGCCATGCAAGAGGGAGGCCAAAGTCTCAGCTTCGGGGGCTCCTCGCTGGACACGAGCCCCGACTCTGGCTGCAGTCTCAGCTCCGTGGAAGCCGCACTTTCGGAGCGTCTCTCTGGGTTGGCGGTTGGCTGGCGGCCCTGCCCTTCCTTTGCCTCCAGGTTCATCACAGGGATGCGGGGCCCAGAGCCCTCAGCCCCCTTCACCTCCGCTCAGTCTGGAAGGAATGGGTGTCTCTTCCAGGCAAAGTCTGACGGGCTTGAGGCTGAGCCTTCCAGAAACAGATCCAGCTCTGGGACCCCTGCTGCTTTCTGAGCACAGCCGTGGGCCACTCACGGCTGCTAATTAGGAAGGCCAGATGAAGGGCGCACCCCTCGAGTGAGGAGGAAGGGGCCAAGCCCAGAGGGGCGCCTTGCTGCCCAAGGCCAGGGTGTGGGTGCAGGAAGTGGGGGTCCAGGTTCACGCCCCTGTGCATCCAGAATAATCTGGAATCTAAGGCGGGCAAGAGGCCTCGCTGGCCTGCTCACTGCTGACCCCCAGCACCCCCCCTGCCCGGGACACGCCTGACTGTGCCCGTCGAGTGACAGATTCTCAGACAGGGCTCTGAGCGGGGCAGGAAGGCCACCAGGACTCTGAGGGGCAGAGCTGACGCCAGAGGGAGTTGGAGATAAAACAGAGGTGAGTCCTCCTCTCTGAAAGAAAGCAAGCCCTGCCAAGAAGTGCGGAGACAGATCCCAAGCCGCTGGCTGGAGAAAGATGGAGAAGGCGGCACCCGAGGGCTCCGGGGTGAGAGCAGGTCTCGGGGAGCCGACGCTGGTGCCGGGCCAGGGCCAACCCCGCGGTCCCGAAGCCGCCTGCCGGCTTCCAGGCACCGCCTCCGGGCGTTCCCTCCCCGGCGGACCCAGGGGCCTGGGAATGTCTGAACTGACGTTAGCGGCCTGGACGCGCTCCTTGACCCAGGCCAGACTCAGAGGACACACCCCCCGCTGGGAGAGCTGGAGAGCAAGAAACGAAAGAGCGGCATCAAGTCACCTCCCGGGCAGAGCAGCCCCCGCAGCTCCCGCGGGTGACACCCTCAAACGTGGAATTTCTACGCGCCAAGCCTTTGAAAGCCTGTAGCCGTTTTAAAGCAAGAGGAAAAACCACTTTGCGAAGTAAGCGTGTTAAATTATAGAAGCCTAAAATATAATCTAGTACTCAGCAACAGGCCCCACGTGTTAAAAACATCTGAAGCGGTGGGAAGAGTCTAAACTGGAAGAACTCAAACCTGGGGTGTGAGAGCGCATCTCCACTGGACACTTGGTGAAGGAGCTGAAGTGATGCTTACCCAACGTGTTTACCAGGAAATAACAGGGAGAGACGGGACGGGAGACCAGGAGGGAGGGATTCCCTTCAAACCGTTAAGTAGCCAACGTGGAAGGAAGTCGCGCAGGCCTGAGGGCTGGGTCAGGCGAGCCCAGCGGCGCCCCGGCCGGGGCAGACAGGAGGCTTTCCCGAGCAGGGGGCGCCGAGCGCGTCCCTCGGGAGCCCCGCGGGGGGGCCGCAAGGGAGGCCGGGCTGCAGGGCGCCCAGAGGAGCGGGAGGAAGCCGGGCCCGCTCGGGCGGCGCTCCAGCGCGAGGGTGGCCCGGCCTTCAGCCGCCGGCTGCCCCGCTGAGCCCGGGTGCTTGGCCCGCGGCTCGGTGGTCGCGCTCTCGCTTCTAGGGGTAACGCCCACGGGCCGCGGGCTCCGGGCCGCTGTGCCAGGCAGGACCCGACCCCGCCTCTGGAGCAAGAGAGAACCTGGGCGAGCGGGATACTTCACAGACGCGGGGAACCAGACAGGCGGGCCGCGGCGCACACCGCCAGGCCGGAGGCTGGCTTAGGCTTCCCATCCGATTCTCCGTGTTTGAATTCTTGGCCTCAGGAATGACTTGACGGGCCGGGTCCTGAGCCCCAGAGGCCTCACTTGGCGATGAGTCCTCATCGCTGGGGCTGCGCAGGGGGTCCGTAGTAAACCCACCCGCAGCGCCGCAGACAGGAGAGGGAGGCGCTGTTCGGTCCCTGGGTGGCGAGGCTCCCCTGGAGGAGGGCACGGCCACCCACCCCAGGGTTCTTGCCTGGAGAATCCCACGGACCGAGGGGCCAGGAGGCCACAGTCCGCCGGGTTGCAGAGTCAGGCGCGACTGAAGCAGCCCAGCACCTCATTGTTTGCTTTTTAAAAAATTATATTGAGTATGATTGCTCTGATTGTAAAAAAAAATAAATGCATGCTTATTGTAGGAAAAGTGAATGTTTTAAAGATAGAGATCATTACATATGAGAAAGTTTATATCCTGTGCTTACACTTGGCATCGTATCATGAAAATTTCCCCATGAAATGCTTTTCTAAAGTGATTTTTGAATATTATGCAATGGTCCCTTATAAATGCACAGTTAAGTCAATTGATTTTGAAGAATTTTCCTCTTGATGAATATTTAGGTTTTTATTCCCCAAGTTTGATATAGAAAATGACAATTTAAATCATTGGTCATAATCTTAGTATTTCTTTCCAATTATTTCCTTAGGGGACAAACTACAGTTACTGGTTCAACAGGAGGGAAACACTTTTGAGACCCCTGAGATGCTTTGAAGATCCGGAGGCCAGCAGAAATTTTGCACAAATGAACACACCCATCAACAAGGTAGGGAACAGTCTCTGATTCGTAGCTACACTTGGCAGTCTGCGTGCTGATATTTTTTAAATGTTTGCTGTTTCGACCACAAACAATGGTATCGAGCTTAAGCTGTTTGCTTTTGGTCATTAGTGAGGATGAAGAGGTTTCCTATGGTGACTGGCTGTTTATTGGTCCGCCTTTCTGAATTGCCTATTTGAGCCATAGTCTGTTCTTCTACAGAGTTACTTTATTCTCCTATTGATTTGCAAGCTCTTTTTACATATTAGGGTGTTTAATGGCTTTTTGGGTATTGTATATATTTTAAATACTTCCCCATGGGCATTTTTGACAGTAAAAAGATACGAACATTTTACGTTGTCAAATCTATCAAAATTTTTCTAAGTGTTTCTATTTCAATGCTATGTTTACAAAGTCTGTCTTCACACTCTTAGAAGTAAACATATAAAATTTTCTTCCTCTGGTTTTTTCTGGTTTATTCATTGGCAATTATCTTGTAGTTTATTTAGATGCATGAGGTGAGTATGTGTCAAATTTTACTTATTACTAGTAGCAAAGCAATTATATTGGAAGAATTCACTTAATAATTTTTTCTCCACTGAGTTAAAATGCATTTTTACATCACATTAAAGACGTAGTTTTTCTATTTCTTCTTCTTTGTCCATGCTCTTGGACTGTTTACCTCACCTCTGGCCGTTGCATGCGTCTTGAGTTACTGTTATGCCAGGTTTCATGCTTTAATAGGGAGCTGTGGTCCTTCTCAATTATTTCTCTCCTTAATGATCTTTATTTTCCTTGCCCATTCATACTTTCTTATAAAGTTTGTTATAACTTGGTTAAAATTTGCAAAATTGTGTTGTTGGTCTTTTTTTTGGAATTTCTTTCAGTTTATGAAATAATCTGGGGATGAATTGACATTTCTGGAATGCATACTGTGGCTTTCCTATCTACGAATATTAAATACTCCTTATTTTACTTATATCTGTCCCCTTGGGAAATATTTGGTTGATAAAGATGCGTTTCATCATATTTTAGCATCTTTTATGTTGTATGGTTTTTCTGAATGGATTTTTCATCACTGCCAACATTTGGGAATTATATTATTGTGTGTGTGTGTGTTTCTACTGGTTGTCTAAATAGATCTTGAAGTTTCTATTTAGACATTACTTTGAAATTTATTATTTTTTTGAGAGAGTAGTGGAGGAGGAAATCTTACTGTAGGAAAACGGTGGCACTTCCAGGTGATGGTGGATATAGGAAAGCAGGGGCATCCTGGCTTTCTCCTGTCGAAGCACCATCACTGTGACGGTGTGGACTGCAGAACCCCCACCTTGAATTCACTTCTCTCGTGAGCTGTTAAAATAATACATAAATGTCCCCGGTGTTCACCAACCGATCTCTAAATCAAATTTTTCTTTTTCTCAACGTTTCCTCTACGTTTTTCTATCTAAAGAAATTATGTAGCTTTGCCTCTGTTGGTTTGAAGAATATGTGCTGTGCCTAGTTGCTCAGTCATGTCCACCTCTTTGCGACCATATGGACTGCAGCCCGCCAGGCTCCTCTGTCCATGGATATTCTCCAGGCAAGGATACTGGCATGGGCTGCCATGCTCTCCTCCAGTGATCTTCCCAACCCAGGGATTGACCCAGGCCTCCCGCATTGCAGGTGGATTCTTTACCCTCTGAGCCATCAGGGAAGCCCAAGAATACTACAGTCAGTAGTCTATCCCTTCTCCAGGGGATCTTTCCAACCCAAGAATCGAACTGAGTTCTCCTGCATTGCGGGCTCATTCTTTACCAGCCGAGCTACCCGGGAAGAGTAGAAACCTAGGTGTTTTTCTTTATTTAGTGGCTACTCTTGTGTTTCCAAGACCTGAGTTCAATCTGTTGTCCTCTAGTTATCAACGTGAGGAAGTAACTCTGCTCTGAAAGACTGGGAACTTCTCTCTCCTCCTCACCCTGAAATAATTTCTAAACATTTTTAATGTAACCTGGGATATTTTAAAGCCAGACAATAATGAAGATAATTTATAATACTTTGTTTTCCAAGAATATTTTGCATTTTACTTTAAATTTAGAATCACGTTTACAATTGTATGGATGTAATTCTGTGGTTGTATTGGGAGGTGCCCATACTGAGTTCTGTGTTCATATCCCCATTGGGTTCCCCGAGTCACACACACTTCATTCAGAGAGACTGGGAAGGTGTTTGTTTTTTTTCCTGATTTCTTCATCTCTGAGAAGTGGTCTTGCTGCTGTTTGCACGTGGAGTCTGCCTGCGTGGCCGGGGCTGCTCAGCCCCTCACTGTGCACCCCGGAACGCAGGCCCGTGCATCCCTGGCCCCTGGGGCCACAGTGATGGAGCTGGGAGGGCACCAGCTTGACTCATTCATCCATATTTTTATCAGTAACATCTACCTGTAGGGTCGTTTTCTCTATGCTTGAAATTTAATCACAAGTTCATGTTTTATCTCCTATCAGGGGGTGGGCTCATCTCCCATCAGGAGTGGGGTCATCTCCCATCAGGAGTGGGGTCATCTCCCCATCTGGGGGTGGGCTCATCTCCCATCAGGAGGTGGGGTCATCTCCCATCAGGAGTAGGGTCATCACCCCACTGGTAGATAGGGTCTATTTCCCCACCCTTGGATTCTTGACTGGCTTGTGACATCCCTTGACCAGTAAACCGTAGTGGACATGACAAATGGCAGCGTCTGCCTTTGCCCTCCTGACATACCCCGAGACCCCTGGTAAGGCAGTGGCCTAGCCTGCATGAGTCGCCCTGTGGAGGAGAGCTGGGTGGCCCAGCCAACAGCCACTGCCAACCTCCAGATGAGATCGGTCCAGCCAGCCCTCCAGCTGGACACGGCTACGGAGGGAGCCTCAGCAAGGCCAGCCCCGCCCACCCAGGCCACCCACGCGACGGAGGACAGCACCTCCTCGTCAGCCACTACGTTTCGGGGGTGAGTGTTATGTAGTGAAACTGAACAGACGTGCAGTCGTCCTGACTCCGAGGAGGAGGGTGACCCCGTGAGCCGATGGACTTGACCAGCTGAGCTCCCAGAGGATGTTGGGAAGACGGCATCATGGCGTTCTGGAGGCCTCTCTGCCCGAGCCGGGCTCACAGGTCTGCTGGAAGCACAGCTGGACTGGACGCGGTGGTGTGCGGGCACGTGTCTCGTGGGGTGACGCGGGCTGAGGGTGAGACACTGAGCCGGGTGGAGGTGAGGGAGCTCTGGGCGGGGCCTGGGGGCTCGCGGGGCAGCACCCCCAGCCCGGGGCGTCTGTCCCTCCAGACGCAAGGCCCGGATGCCAGGCGTGCGGGCTGACTTGCTCTGCAGGCGGGGTGGACGGAGGATGGGAGGCGTGGAGGGCCTGTGCTCCCTGCTCCTTCCCACTGGCCCCCCCGGCACAGGTTCAGGCAGGTCCCTGGAGAGACGGCAGGTTCTCCTCTCAGGAGTCCTCGCCTTTAAAGCCAGTTAAGGAGCTGATGAGATCAGCAGCGGCTGGGAGGGGCCTGACAGCTCCTTCCACCCAGCAGCTACTTAGGAACACGTGAGGCGGTGCTCACTCGGAGGCGGAGGATGGTTGTGGCCCTGGCGGAGCTAGAAGACGGGTCAAAGGTTGGAGGTCACAGGAAGCTCCGTGAACTTGAGACTCAGGGCTGAGGGAAGGCCAGGCTGAGGCTGCTGGGCCTGGGGGCGCGTCTTGAGGCCGGAGATGCTGAGTTGGCTCAGCTACTGGCCGGGAACCGCGGGCTGAAAACAGCCTTCTCTGTCCTGTGCGGCTGGGTCTGATTGGAGCTGATGTGTCCCGGAGTGAGGTAGTTCTAGAACAAACCAGCATGCCTGGCCGTGTTTCTTCAGGCGGGCACCGCTGCGTCCATGTCTGATGCCAGGACACCGGTTTATAGAACAGGACGAGGGCCCCGGGCTCGCCAGGGAGCAGCACCCGTGGTGAGTTCTGCCGGACGTGGGTGGAAATCCTTCAGGCAGGGCAGGACGGCAGACTCTGGAAAACCTCTCCCCTCCCCTGCGGAGGGTGCCGGCTGTGGTGGCCGTGGCCTTGCCGGGCGGGCGTGTGGCCTCTCTCCCCTGGCCACGAGCAGGCGGTCCTGGCTGCCCACCCTCTGCGTCTCAGGGGCAGCAGGGTTGGGCCTCTGTAGCTGACCAGTTCCCACCAGCCTGTTCCTCGTTCCTCGCTGTCTCCACCTCCCGGGGCTGCAGTGACAAGAACTACTCAGGGGGCTCCCAGGCGGGAGGCTGCTCTCCCGCACCCTAGAGCCCCGAGTTTAGAACCACCGCTCAGCAGGGCCCTGCTCCCCCCGAGCCCGCGGGGAGGCTCCTTGCAGCTTTCGGTGCTGCAGACAGTCTTCAGGGTCCTCGGCCCGATCCCTGCCTCTGCCTGCACGTGGTCCGTCTCTGTGCCTCGCCCCCTTCTCATCAGGCCACCAGTCACCCTGGGTGAGGAGCCCAGCCTGCTCTGGGGTGACCTCCTCTAACCTAGTCACATCTTCAGTGACCCAGTTTCCAAACAAGGTCAGGCTCACAGGCGCCGGGAGGGAGGCTTGCTGAGCCCAGGCCCTGCTCCAGCGCTCTCCCAGGCCTGGCGCCTGCCGTGGGACTCGGGCTGGGCCAGTGTGTGCGAGCAGGGAGAGGCAGATGACAAAGGCGCTGCACGCACTCACCCTGTCCCGCTTCCTCCCGGTGCTCCCGGCACCGTAATCACAGCCGTCACCAGCGCCCCTCCATGCTGCTTCNATATGTGCGACCTTTGCTCCACTGTTGTATTTATTAATGTGATGTCATCCTGTTACATGTGAGGGACTTTTTCTGAATCTGAAATGTGTGTATGTGAAACACATATGCATTTGCTCATTGATTCATTGGCCATACCTTGCTGGCAGACGGAAGCAATAGGGAGGTAAACTTGTCTATTTAAGGTTATTTCTCTATCTAAACTGGGAGCTACATGCAGGAGTCCCGTCTGGTTCATGTCCCTGCCCCGCCCCCCAGTGCCCAGGAAGCAGTTTGCTCAGAGTGCACAGTATATGGAAAAGACCTAATAAATATTTAATAAACGGATAGAGGGACGGGTAGGTGAGTGGATGGATGGGTAGATGAGTGAATGAATGGACTGGGTGAATGATGTACAGACGGACAGATAGTCTTTACTTTTTACTGATGATCTCAAAGCATGGACAGTTTTACAAAAACTAAGTGACCTGACATGGCAGAAAACACTTGGAAAACCCCAAAATTAAATGCATGACTTACTAATAATAAAATAAATGCATTACTATTGGGCCTGCATTGTTTACACTGTGTCTCTTCTCAAGAACATTATGAAGGGCCCGTGAGACCTTGGTACCGATGGCTGCTGAAGGCAGGAAACGAGGAAAGGGACAAATGCCCTTTGCGTCGTAAAGTGCTGGAGTTAATCAGAAAGGAAGTGCTTCAGAAAGTCAGAGTTTCATTTATTAGCCATTCGTATCCTATTATTAATTTTATGTCTGATGTTTTCGGTTTAGTTTAGCTTCAAGATTCCGCTTTAAAAAAAAAAGTAAAAGAAGAAAAGAAGTGGTGCGAAACCTTAGGCAATTTTGACTGTTTAGACTATGGGCTTGAATGACCGTATTTAGTCCTGGGGTGGGGGCGTGCAGGGGGGAAAAGGGGAAGGACTTTCTTGATTTTCCTGTCCTCAAGATCTGGAACAGTGGTTTTCAACTTGCCAGGGGAAGCTTGGCACTATTTGGAGAAATTTTTGATCATCCCCACTGGGAGGGGAAGGGGCCACCCTGGCATCTGGTGGGTAGGGGCCAGGGATGCTGCTGACGGCACAGGATGGCCCCACACAGCAAAGAGTGACCTGGCCCCAAACACCAACAGCAGGAAGCCCGGGTCTAGATGCAGAGGAAACAGCAAAAGGCTTATGGGGCTCATGAAACCTGGAAAAGGAAGGAAGATTTTATGAGACGGTTGTGCACAGAACACCCCTCTCTCAGAGACACCCGAAGACTTACATACCCTGCCTCCTCCAAATCAATGGAAAAAAAAAAAAAAAACTGGTCTAGAATTTTTTGTTCAGTTTTTGTAATTGATTTATCTACTAAATTATCCACCTCATAAGGCAAAGCAGACATGTCTTCTTGCTGGAATAAAATATTAAGTCCAAAAAAGCTAATTTGGGAAAGGAAAAAGGAGGAACAACATTTCTAATAATCTCTTCTAAGGACAAGAAAAGCCAGAGTATTTGGCTTTGGAGATCACATCTGTTTTAGTCTAAGATTTTTCTGTGTACATTTTCCTCTCTAGTTCAAGAAATCTGCCGGAACATCTAAGACACAGTCTCGTTTCAGAATCACTGCAGTACTCTGTCCAAGAGGTTGAGCGAAATCTCGGATCTTTGTTTAGGAGAAAAAAAATAACCAAAATTTACCAAAAATCTGAAATACTAAGTAAAATGATGAATAGTGGAGAAAAATCCTCAGTGGAGCCACTGGATGGAGAAGAGCTAAGGGCGTTGCTTTAATTGGCTTTTTAATGATTCTGTATTTCTCTCTTCTGGCTTTTTTTCTTTTGAGGGGGGGAAAAACCCTTAAAACAGAAAGGTTAATCTAACTATACATTTTAAGCTTTTAAAGGCTCCATTACAGGACTTATTATGCTAAAAGAAACATACCTGGCACATTGCAGCTTCTAAATGTATCAAGAATGCATGTAATGATTCACTTAAAACACCATGGTCAGAATTCTTCCACGTTATTTCTATGTAAATTGGATGCTTCAAATTACTATAATATGTGTGAAATTCCACTTATTATTTCTTTTAACATAGAAACTTTTATCACTTAACTCACTGGACAGAATATTTGAGCCATTTGCAATCATTAGAGCATCTCTGTTTGGTCAAACCCTTGCGGATTATACTTTGCAAAAGACAGTGAATTATATTCATTGCAAGAAAACAGCAATTTTAAATATATAAGGGGCAGCAGGAAACTTTTCATTTCAGTGCAAATTCAGTATTGTATCTTACCACTTTTTACAGCAGGGTAAGCTTTTATCCTTAAGCAATTTGTAAAACGCAGCATGGACTAGCCCTGTGGCTCACGGCACAGATCAGGCTGGCAGACAAACAGGGCCTCGGGTCAGGGGGGAAGCTGAGCCTTGCCGGGCGCCAGGGCCGTTGCTTGCCCGTCTGGGAGCCTTCCCGCGTGATCCGGGGAGGTCCAGCTCACCGTCCTCTCCCCGCTTCTGCATGGCTGACTGTCCTGACACCCCTCCTAGGTGCCCCAGCCCATCTTTTCCCTGGACACCTGAGTGCCCCCGTGAACTCTGGGGACCAGCTGGCTGGTAACCGGCCCTTCTGGGAAGAACACTGGAGTTTTTCAAACAGATTTGGAGAAGAAACTCAAAATCAGAAAAAGAGGGGCATCATTACCTATCGAGCTGCTGTCTTTTTGGGTCGAGGGACTCTGGGAATCTGGCGCTCGAAACAAGCATTCCAGTCATGACTCGGCGTATTTGCAGGAGCCCTTTCTGCCTCGGTCGTTTGGGATGCTTTCCAGGGAGGAGAGACAGCAGCAAAGTGGAGATTTGCATGCATGCCACCTGAATTTTAAGACAAAGTGTATGTAGGTTTGTTTTTAATAAACAGAGGAGAAAATTAAAATCAGAACTTGATTAATAGCTAATTATGTAAACATATAAATTATTGGGCGAGGTTTTTTTTTTTCTTAAATTGTGCCATTTTAAAATGAGGCAATTTTTCAGTGACATGACATCATATTGACTTCCCAAGTTTTATTCTCCAAACATTAACTAACAAAGGCAAGCTGAGAACATCCGATGAAAGCTCTTGTATATGGAATAAAAATTAAGTGATTTTTATTTGGACTATTTTTTCAGCTATATCCCTTAAAGGAAAGATAGTTACATTCTCCCAGAAAATTGAAAATGCAATTGTCATTTTTCTATTAATGTAATGTTATTTCACATTTTTTATTGTAATCTTTTGAGGTGCCCATAGGAAATGTGAAATACACCATGTAACAGACTCATGTTTGTTTGTGTGTGTGTGTGTGTGTGTGTGTGTGTGTGTGTGTGTGTGTATGAATGACTGGTGGATTATGCTTTGGTTTCATCTGAAAGTTACGTTGCATAGATTTAATATTGGAACTATATTATTAATAGTTGAACATATAATGAGCTTAGTCTTTAACTAAGAGTAAAGAAAGAATGGTTTTGGTGTTTAAATAAGAGACGGAGACTCAAATTCAAGTTCATTCCAGGTTCAAATGAAGAAGAATTAAAAAAAAAAATGCAGGCAGGTCAACCAGGCAGCCTGTACCTCTGTGCTCGGGAAGCAAACCGTTGTCAAAACAGTTGGTTTTCCTCGGTCAGCACTAACCAGCCCAGCCGCACGGATGGGCACACCAGGTCCTGGACAGGCTGGCCGTGTAGCCTCACAGAGGAAGGGGACGCGCGCACACACACATACAGCATAATCTGGCCGTATCCTGCAAATGACTGAAAGAAACAGCAGCTACCAAGTACAGGATGAAGGACCCTCAATCCGGGGCAGATTAAATAGAGCGTATAAAGATCACATATCCATTCTCACTTCGCTCTCTGGTAGGAATGCATGCATTCCAGACGCCAGGATGGTGCGTAGACTTCTGAAAACGGTGTGGACACCCTGAGAGAATTAAGGACAGAAACCTGGAAGATGGGCACTACCCTCTTTGGGCTGAATTATCAAGAACAAACTATTTTATACATTTTAAACGGTTCATCTATTCATAGCTAAAGCAGTATGAAAAGGCATAGAAAAGCCAGTCTGTTTTCATTCCTTCTTTTTTTTTTAGCCCGCATATTTTCAAAGCCCTCCTCTAGCTAACATCATAATATAGTTAGTTGCTACAAATAATCGGGGTGATTATAGGAAAACTGTCAGTGTCGCCTCGAGGTCTGAAAAGGCGGCAGCGAGTGGCTTTCCGCTTTGCCATGGAGACTGGGCTCTGTTTTCACGGTTACTCTGGAAACCGGAGCCTTGCCGTTGTTAGTCCTTTTCAGTTACTTGAGCTGTTAAACCCTCCGGTTGAGACAAAAGGAGGGAGGTGTGCAGACACTTCCTCGGAAAGAAAACCTTGGGCCCGTGAGGGGCAGTGCCCAGGCCGGGGACAGGCGGTGTGTGTCGACTCTACGTCTTTACCGAGGAGGGGCCTGACTGATGGATGCACCCTCGCCTGGGGAAGCCACCTCTGAACATCCGGGTTTGTCATCAGATGTCTGCAGCACGCCCCCCACCCCGCACCCTGCTCCTTCCCAAAAGATGGAGTCTGCCCTGCCTTAGGGACAGGAACTTACTGCCTCGAGCATCCAAGCTCCTCTGGGCAGGGGCACACATTTTAACGTGGACAGGGGTTAGTGGACTCAGGACCTAGCAGTTCAGAATCTCTGAGCACAGTGGGGTTTCTTTCTCATGCAAATGCCCGTTTAGAGACGGTATGCATTTTTTGTTTTTTTTTTAAGAAATTGGACCCCACAATCAGTCATATTGCTCTCCATCCTACCAATAGATCAAGTACTAACCTAAGAAGACGCAGCACCCTGTGTTAGCGAATATTTCACAGAGCTCGGAGAAGGCGATTTGGAATCCAGAGTTAGATTACTGGCCACCTCCATGGGTCCCTTCGTTTTTTCTTTTTCTTCTCTCTCTCTCTTTTTTTT
>SJYV01015682.1:12888-30848 GCA_006410875.1 Neotragus pygmaeus | reverse complement strand
TGTGTGTGTGTGTGTGTGTGTGTGTGTGTGTGTGTGTGTGTGTATGAATGACTGGTGGATTATGCTTTGGTTTCATCTGAAAGTTACGTTGCATAGATTTAATATTGGAACTATATTATTAATAGTTGAACATATAATGAGCTTAGTCTTTAACTAAGAGTAAAGAAAGAATGGTTTTGGTGTTTAAATAAGAGACGGAGACTCAAATTCAAGTTCATTCCAGGTTCAAATGAAGAAGAATTAAAAAAAAAAATGCAGGCAGGTCAACCAGGCAGCCTGTACCTCTGTGCTCGGGAAGCAAACCGTTGTCAAAACAGTCGGTTTTCCTCGGTCAGCACTAACCAGCCCAGCCGCACGGATGGGCACACCAGGTCCTGGACAGGCTGGCCGTGTAGCCTCACAGAGGAAGGGGACGCGCGCACACACACATACAGCATAATCTGGCCGTATCCTGCAAATGACTGAAAGAAACAGCAGCTACCAAGTACAGGATGAAGGACCCTCAATCCGGGGCAGATTAAATAGAGCGTATAAAGATCACATATCCATTCTCACTTCGCTCTCTGGTAGGAATGCATGCATTCCAGACGCCAGGATGGTGCGTAGACTTCTGAAAACGGTGTGGACACCCTGAGAGAATTAAGGACAGAAACCTGGAAGATGGGCACTACCCTCTTTGGGCTGAATTATCAAGAACAAACTATTTTATACATTTTAAACGGTTCATCTATTCATAGCTAAAGCAGTATGAAAAGGCATAGAAAAGCCAGTCTGTTTTCATTCCTTCTTTTTTTTTTAGCCCGCATATTTTCAAAGCCCTCCTCTAGCTAACATCATAATATAGTTAGTTGCTACAAATAATCGGGGTGATTATAGGAAAACTGTCAGTGTCGCCTCGAGGTCTGAAAAGGCGGCAGCGAGTGGCTTTCCGCTTTGCCATGGAGACTGGGCTCTGTTTTCACGGTTACTCTGGAAACCGGAGCCTTGCCGTTGTTAGTCCTTTTCAGTTACTTGAGCTGTTAAACCCTCCGGTTGAGACAAAAGGAGGGAGGTGTGCAGACACTTCCTCGGAAAGAAAACCTTGGGCCCGTGAGGGGCAGTGCCCAGGCCGGGGACAGGCGGTGTGTGTCGACTCTACGTCTTTACCGAGGAGGGGCCTGACTGATGGATGCACCCTCGCCTGGGGAAGCCACCTCTGAACATCCGGGTTTGTCATCAGATGTCTGCAGCACGCCCCCCACCCCGCACCCTGCTCCTTCCCAAAAGATGGAGTCTGCCCTGCCTTAGGGACAGGAACTTACTGCCTCGAGCATCCAAGCTCCTCTGGGCAGGGGCACACATTTTAACGTGGACAGGGGTTAGTGGACTCAGGACCTAGCAGTTCAGAATCTCTGAGCACAGTGGGGTTTCTTTCTCATGCAAATGCCCGTTTAGAGACGGTATGCATTTTTTGTTTTTTTTTTAAGAAATTGGACCCCACAATCAGTCATATTGCTCTCCATCCTACCAATAGATCAAGTACTAACCTAAGAAGACGCAGCACCCTGTGTTAGCGAATATTTGACAGAGCTCGGAGAAGGCGATTTGGAATCCAGAGTTAGATTACTGGCCACCTCCATGGGTCCCTTCGTTTTTTCTTTTTCTTCTCTCTCTCTCTTTTTTTTCTTTTTCCTCCAGCTAGGAATGCTTTCTCACCTTCCGTAAGAGTTTATTGTTGCCAGCTTTTACGTTGCCCTCACTTTTTGGTTAAAGTGTTCTCACCAAAAAGAAATCCTCCCCAGAAGCAGCAACAACCTAAAGAGACATCACATAACAGGCTGCCGGGCAGGACGGAGCTCGATTCCAGCCCAAACGTGGCCGCACTAAGTGGATGCAACACTGCCGGCCCCGGGGGAGAAACGGCACGCAGTGGGCTGGCTACCCAGTGATTTTCCATTTGGGCCATTCCGACCACTCGGCATGCCACCCCAAGCCCCCTGCGCTGTTTCCCTCTGTCTGCACGGTGCTAAGGGTCAGGTCCCGGCAGCAGAGTTAGCACCGAGACACTGGCTTTTAAAAGCAGCAGCCAAATTAATAACAGTGGACATCTGTTAACAAGAAGCAGCAGTAAGAAGGTAAAAAAAGAAACGCTCTCTTTTTCCATCTGCCCCCTGACTGCCCTTCAGGGGTTTTCTGCGTTTTGCATCCAAGTGCCTGGCAGGCTGGGTTCCCCTGCCCACCCTCCCGGTGTGTGATGCCTGTCCTGTGAGACCCAGGCAGGGGTGAGGACCGTGCGAGCACACCCACACCCACACCCACGGGAGCCTTTCTGCACTCTCTGTTCTGGCAAATCAAACACAGCGGCAACACAAAGACAGTTCGCACCCGAGGCAGCGCGGCAGAGCCGTCCCTGGGGTCCCCGCCCAGGCCAGTGATGCTCGCGGTCAGCGCGGCTCCTGCCCGACTCCGCCCTGACACGACGAGGATTTTCAGTCACCCGAAGCTCAGGATTCCAGTGGCACCAACAACACGCCACAGAAGGCAATATTCTTTTAACAATCCTGCCGTATTTTCAATCTAAGTCACACTGATTTCTCACCGAACAAAAATTACATGCAAATGGGTAGAGGCTTCCCAGTCAAGATTCAACTTCTGTTTAAAGAGAATTCAGAGCCCAAAGATATACGGTTAGTAATTTACTACTGATCATGAAATTAGCTTTGGTTTTGAAAACACACAAGTATCGGGGGCTCCTAGAGCTCCACTCCACCGATTTACACTGTCCTTTATCCTCTGGATGACATCCTTCTCCCCTCATTCATTCAGTTTTCCAGGGATCTGCATTTAGCACCTACTGTGTGCGCACACCCACTCCTGCTGTTAGGAAGAGTGTCCTGAGCAAAGGCAAGCACATCTCTTGGGATCTCCTCTTTAAGGCGCTGTCTGGTAACCAGAGGCTGCCTCCACCCATGCTAAAGGGAGAGGCGGCTGGGGGCGGGGGGTGTGTGTGCCCTCCCTGATTAANGTTAGGAAGAGTGTCCTGAGCAAAAGCAAGCACATCTCTTGGGATCTCCTCTTTAAGGCGCTGTCTGGTAACCAGAGGCTGCCTCCACCCATGTTAAAGGGAGAGGCGGCTGGGGGCGGGGGGTGTGTGTGCCCTCCCTGATTAACACACCACTCACCACAATGGAGTGGAGAGTGCTGCGTCCCGGCGAAGACTGGGCTCGTCCGTATTCCTTTTCTCTTCCAGTTCTCTCTGGCCAATCAGGATGGGAAAGTCCCGCGAATGTGAGGACTGCCTCTTTCCCTGGTTCCGCTGTCATATTTGTGCAGCTCAGTTTCTTTTCCTGCTGTCTCTGCTTTATTTAGTGTAGACTGCGGGTGAAGGGTAACTTTGGACTGATGGCTCATTTGCACGTTTTCACCTTGATATTTCACCAGACACCAGCCTTCTGGATATCCCCTTTGTTTTGCACTTGTTATTAAAATTGTAATTGGATTTTGGTTGACTATTAGTAAATTAGTATTTTCTGTAACTTTGTCAAAATGCATTGTTTTCCTGAGTGAATTTGGGTGGCTGCTTCGGAGATGCATATAATTTCTTAATTTGAATTTTCTGTTATTGTTCGAAAATGGTTATGCAGGATGTATGTCCTTTGTGTAATGTCAGACATAGCTCTCGGGGTTTATATATTAAAGGCTGCCGTCTTTTATAAATTGCTATTTAAAACTGAGTTATTGCTCCTTTGAAACTAGAGTTTTCCAAACAGTAGCATGTCGTTTATCAGCCTGGATGCCAGATTCACGCTAGAATTTTCAGTCAAATCCTGAGCTCGTTTAAGAGTGATTGCATGGGTTTATACATGCTCAGGAATACCGAGACTGTTGTGGTTTTCCTTGCGAGCCAAATTCTATTCAGATCTCACTGGCTCTTTCCTTGATCACTTCAGCTAAAAGTAAGCCTTTTCTGCTTGATTCATAACACTTATTGCCTGTAAAGCTAACTTGGCCGTCAAGACGATTGAGTCCTGTAATATTTTTTACTATGGTAGTACCACGGCATTCTCTGAATCTCACTGTAATTTCATCTTCTGCTAGTTTATGTCTCATCTCACCTGGTACACCACTAACTCCTCGAGGGCAAGGTTGTATTTTTAGGCGCCTGTGGTATCCTTCCACTCCTAGCCCAGTTCCCCATTCCCAGTTCGGGACATCCTGCCCTGCTCAAAGTACTGCCTATGGCTTGAATTGAATCATCACTAGCTGCTAGCATGCTTGTCAGAATGGAAGCCAGTTCTGATTTGTGGGGATGAGGGGTTGGGATTCCAGCCTAACCCTTTCTCCATGGAAGCATCAAAGCAAGTCACTTGGACCAGGGTCTTGTTCCCTATGAACCTGAGGTGGTGACTCTCTTCTGTGTGGTCTGAGCTCAGGAGGTGCCTAATGAAGAGCCTGGTAGATGGGCAGCTTGCTGGCGCCAGTGAGAAGGGACAGCGAAACGCAGTGACCTCAAGACCTTGGGATGGAGGGAGCAGGAAGGCCAGTGGGCGGGGGGATGCCGTGGGCCTGGGGGCCAAGGCGTGGGCGTCTCTTTGGGGATCTTCCCTGCCTCTCTCCCCTTTATCTGTCCCCATCCTGCTGCTAAAACTGGTGTTGCGGGGAATGCCCTCCTACATCAGTCGACCTGCTCTTCCACACTACCCCGCTATATCACTATACCTGTACCACGGAGGCACGAAAATGTGGGGCACCCACTGCGAAGGTTCTAGTCGGGAAGGAGCCAAGAGACGGCAGATTTTGAAGATCTTTGACTTCAGTTGCCTCTTAAATAATATTATGCTCTCTGTGACAATAAGGCTTTTCAGAAAATGTGGACATGGTTTATGGAGATTCTCTTTCTGGTCATATTTTTAATAGAGTCTTGTAATTTCTCCTCGCTTTGTTATTTGTGCAGAAAATATAAAACATATACGGAAGTGAGTGAACAGATGCAGGGATAGTCTATTTTTACGCAAAGGGTCTTGTATGCCAGGACAGGCAATGGAACAAGCCTTGCCTTCTCTCTGCCCTGTTCTTCGAGTCCCTTCAGGACCAGAGGCTGTGCCCGTTCACAGGTTGGCGGATCTAGTAGCTGCTCCATTGGTCTGTTGGAAGCATAGACAGTTGGTGGGGAGGCTTTCTTTTGGGGGGGGGTTGCTTTGAGGATTTTGTAAATACTTTGTTTCTATGCTCCTTATTTATTTGCGGCCAGTACACAGTTCTTTAAGGGTCTCTTTTAGGTCAGAAACAGTAGGAAACACTGATAAGACATCGAATTAGGGTCCAAAAGACAACTCCCGAGTGAAACGTCACTCGTGCACGCTGAGGTGTGTGGAATAACATTGCCCGGATCTCTCCGGTGGTCTGAACACCTGTAGTGAGTTTCTATTGATAGAGGAAGTCTAGACCTCCTCCCCAAACGTTTCCTGGGTCTTTTTGACGTTTCCCCTCATTGAATGCCTCTGGACGTCTTTCTCCTAAGTTTTGATGTTACACTTCATCAAACACGCCCGGGTGCGTGTGCATACACACACAGAAAAGGAAGAAGAAAATGCAGAAAAGGGAGGCTCAGGCAGTCTGCACCTAGCAGGAGCCTGCCGACCGGTGGAAGAGGAATCTCTCGGGGAGGCATTTCTGGTCCTGGAGTTGAAGGTGGGGGCCGAGTCTGCACGGCGGCGCGCGGGCCTGGCCCCCTCGGGAGAGGGTGAGCGCAGCCGTGCGCGTGGGCGCAGAGAGACACAGCTGCTTCCTGAGCCCGGGTGCTCGAGACCCGGCCGCTCCAAGATTCCTCCCCAGGATGGAAAACTAAGGAGAGGTGAAGAGGCTAGCTGCGCTCTCCACAAAGCCCGGGTGATGGAGATGTTTCAGTTATAGCTATTTCAGGGAGCGGGCAGCCCCGCTGCGCAGGAGGCTTCCCGAGGGACAGAGGGTCTCCCTGTGTTTACGCTTTTTATTACTATATAGGATTAGGTCTGTTGCGCACACAGAGGAGGAAGTCATTTTATGTTACACAAATCAGCTACTTAGAGTAAATTGAGATATATAGGATTTACCAGTGAAACGAGTGATTTGATGTGAATGCAGGAGGCGTGTGTGGTAAGTGGACGCTGACAGCGAAACGGGGAAACCGGGCGCCGTCACCACTCCCGACAGCCACTGCGGTTACTGATCCGGAACCTCTGTAATCGCCTTCACAGAACACAGGCAATTTCATGTAATGCCTGTAATAACGGCGCATTCAAGCTCAAGTAGCCATCCGAGGCATTGTATCTAATGGCGGAGCGCGCCTCCGCGGAGCAAGCGCGGCGGAAAGCGCCGGCGGCGCCTGCCTTGCCCGGGACCAGCCTCCGGCGAGAGCGCGTTCAGATCCACAGTTTCTCAGGCCCACGGACGCGAGCTATTAATTGCCGCCTTGCTAACTATGCGGCGACGCGGGGGCGCGGTGGGCTCAGGGCGAGGGCGGCTGGCCCGGGGCTGAGACGCTCCTGCGCCGCCGGCTGATGCTGGCCGCGGCCGAGCCGATGCTGACCCCGGCCGCGGGCCAGGCAGCCGGCAGCCGCTGGCTGGGGGCCGGTGCAGGCTTCCCAGGTGCTTTCCCGTGAAACGTCCCTTCCGTTTCACAAGCTCCTTCCCCACTGATGGATTATTCCGCAGCCTTATCAAAGCCTTGCCAGCTCCTCATTAATATATAGCGCGCTCGGCGCCGTCCTATATATCACTGTCCTCCTCTTGAGGAGGGTTAATCTGTCAGGCATTATCAGCCCGTCGGCAGAAGGTAGGCAATCAGAACTGACAGCGGAGAATCATGGGAGATCAGCGGGGTTAAATGAGGCTGACAGTTGCGATAATGATGATTATACTATAAATTAAGATATGATGATAAAGGAGAATAAAAGACACAATCTGAAGCAATATTTGGTTTAACATGTCTCTCTTTTTCGTTACTGCTACACGGCCATAACATTTATCACACCGAACAAGAATGGACGTTTAACTACCGTGGTAAAGCAGGACAGCATCAGATTGAAAACCCAACAAGTTGTGATTACAGTGTCAGGCACTTTTCCACGGGGTGGGGGGGGGGAGGGGAGATAGAGCATATGTTATAATCATTCATGCATTATTCTGCGGAATGAAAAGAAAATAGATCTATTTTAGCAATGTCTTTCAGCCCTCTCGATGGAAAACCAAAGGAAACGGTTAACATATTCTGCCGCTTCCCGAATCATTTTTATCAATGAAACAATAGGAGCTTAAGCGGTGGCCCTCCCGTCAGCCTTCTCCCCCAAATGCACGTTTATTAGGCGTTGATTCAGAGGCGGCGCGAGGGAGGTCTGGGAACGTCTCACTCCCGGCTGAATTCTGGAATAAAGCAGCTCGGATCAGCCAAAGAGGTCCCGTGTGTGGCTTTTCAGAGGAGGCATTCACAGGCTGCCGTGAAACAAAAGTGATGCACAATTTGCTCTCAAAAATTAAGAAGCAGAACATCTGATGTGGAGGGCCAGTTATTAAACCACCTTTACTGACGAATTTCTTTGGGGACAGAGGCTCTAACCTCGTAGAGGAAATTTTGACATCTCCGTGGGAAAGATTGCTTAAAGGAGGTGCTGTGTCTCCCTACACACCCACACGATGACCGCCGTGGTGTCTGGCCTGTGAGCGTTCCATGCACGTGAGCAACGGCCGCCGTCACCCCGTGTCTGTGCTCCACGCCACTCACACAGCACCACAGCCTTCCCCGTCTGCACCGAGCGGGCCGGCAGGGAGCGTGCGGCCTCAGCTCCGCGGTGCACTTTGCATCCACAGAAGGAAAGGGCGTGCGCTGCTCTTGTTTTCCTGTTTCTAGTAGAAGCAGGGACGGAGGAAACAGAAATCCCTGGGTCCTCCTTGCCTCCTTCGACAGTTTCTCCTTCAGCTGAGAAATAGAAAAATGTATAGTTGAAAAAAATCCCACTCTGCTCTTTTCTCGTGCTTACATTTCAGGAGCTGGGAAGTTCAGGGAGGAGAAGTTTAACGCTTCAGCTGTATCTGGTGTTGACCGAGCACAAGGCTTTCAGGCTGTGATTTTTTTTTTTCTTGCAACGAACATTTCTCCATTTAAACCAGGGTTTGCAGGGCTCAGTTCCTTGGACATTCCTAACGAGTAGCTCTTGCTGCGGGCAGGNCCAGAGGGAGCCCCACCCAGGGTGAGGCCCATCCAGGGGAGCCCCACCTTCCAGAGGGAGCCCCACCCAGGGTGAGGCCCACCTAGGGGGAGACCCACCCAGGGTGAGGCCCATCCAGGGGAGCCCCACCTTCCAGAGGGAGCCCCACCCAGGGTGAGGCCCACTAGGGGAGCCCCACCCTCTAGGGGTAGCCCCACTATCCAGGGGGACACACCCCACAGGAGAACCCCCAGGGGAGACCTGGGTCCTGGCGGGGCAAAGCCCCACTGTCCTGCATCTGACCGGCTCCAGGGACATCTTCGCGGCTCAGGGCACCTTGCCTGCCTTCCGTGGGACTCAGACTCTCGCTGGAGCAGAGGCTCTGGGGCTTGAGACTGGCCTTGGGGTGGAAGGTGCTGGGCAAACATGGGTGCAGCTCTGCTCCTGTTGCTTCTGAAAGTGAGAAAGCCCCTCAGTCTCCTTCCTCCTCGTGTCCTCTGATGTCTCCATCTGCGGTGCGTGCACGCTCGTCATGTCCGACTCTCTGCGACCCCTGGACTGTAGCCCGCCAGGCTTCTCTGTCCACGGGCCTCTCCAGTCAAGAACGAAGGAGTGGGTAGCCAGTCCCTTCTCCAGGAGAGCTTCCCAACATAGAACCAAACCCAGTTCTATGCCTCCTGCATTGCAGGTGGGTTCTTTAGGGCTGGGCCCCCTGAGAAGGCCTCCATCTGTGGAAAGATGCTAGTATCACCCACCACGTGGGTGAGCTCCTGAAAGGGGTCCCGCAAAGCCATTGCCTCTCCAAACAGCCACATCCATGTCATGAGTGGTTCTCACACTTTTAGTGTTTATTACGTCTTTCTTCCCTTGTGGCTCAGCTGGTAAAGAATCTGTCCGCAATGTGGGAGACCTGGGTTCAGTCCCTGGGTTGGGAAGATCCCCTGGAGAAAGGAAAGGCTAAGCACTCTATTGTGGCCTGGAGAATCCCATGGACTGTATAGGCCCTTGGGTCACAAAGAGTCAGACATGACTGAGCAGCCTTCACTTAACCTCACCCCTTTCCTCCTTAGGCTGGGAATCTCGGAGGTCCCGTTTCCAAGGCAACCCCAGCAGGACAGTGTGGTTAAAGTGGGTTATGTGTAAAGAGCTGGGCTCAGTTCTCTGCCCTTGACCTTGTGGATGGGCGAGTGACCCTGTGTCTGTAGACGCCACTGTCTGCTTTAGACCGGCTTTGAGTGTTGGGGCTGGGGGGAATCTTGGGGCTTTTCAGGAGGTGACTGATGGGCATAATCACCCCCTTGCCTCTTCCTTTGCCCCGGGGGCCTGCGAGCTGCTGTGGCCTCCACTGATGCTCAGGTAGGTGAAACGCTGTGATCCCCGTGAGCTTTGTTTGTAGGAACGTCTGAGAAAGCAGAGGGTGAATTAGGGGGTAGTCAGTGTGCAGCATCCAGCTCGCGGCCGCTTGTGCAGGAAGCACAGAATGCAGAACCTTTTAGGCAACTGATCTTCGTCTCTATTTCTGTAACTCCCATCACCATGGAATCTCAGATCCCGCCAGGCGCGGGCTAAAAACAGCAGCCGGGGGCGGGGGGAGTGCCCTTCCTGACTTGATCACCGGGAGTTCTGTTCTTCTGGGGACAAAGTAGGAGCAGAGAGTGACTCCCTCCTTCCAGGCGCTGGAGGAGGCCCGGCCTCCAGACGGCGGGCCAGGCTGCTTCTGAGCGGCATCTCAGCCTCCAGGAGGGTGTGCTGGTCCAGGGGGCTGCAGCTGGTACCCGGCTCGGGCCTGGGTACCCTGGGGTCCCACTGGTGCATGCGCGTGGTGGGGGTCGGGGAGGTCAGCCAGGAGCCAGATGTGATGCCAGGGCTGGGGTGGTGCCCGGGGGCTGGCCAGGGGAAAGCAGGCCCGTCTGCATGCAGGGCCACTGGAAACCAGGGTGGGGCGGGTGGAGTCCCTGCAGGAGCGCCACGGGGCCCTGGGCGTCTGGGAGGCTGAAAGGAGAGAGCAGCGCAAGCCAGGGTGACCAGCAGGTGTGGGCAGGATGCCTGGGGAATGAAGTGGCCAGAGAACCAGGTGGGCGCCTGTGGCCTTGTGGAGGGGCCTGGGGCAGGTGCACAGCCCCCCAACCCTACTCAGGGCTTGTTGTCCCAGGGACACTTACGGGGCTCAGGCCATGTCCCCAGACAGCTCGTAAGGGGGCTTCTAGAGGCGCCCACCAGGCCAGCAGGGCAACGTGGGCCCAGAAGGCTTCGCCCAGAGCCCTCGCCGCCTGGAGGCTTTCAGTGTCCCAGGTGTGGGCCTTCTCCCGGGGCATGAGGGGGCCCACGCTGGCCTTTTCCACAGCCTGCGCGCTCACCGACATTCGTAGCTTAGTTCTCTCCTGGGAAAAGGACCGCCTCTCTGCAGAGTTGTATTTCAGATTTTTTCATCACATACAAGGTCTTTCCCGACCCCTGGTTTCTGACTCCGTGGCACAGGACTGGCAGGGGGAGCAGGTGTCCTAGCTCCTGACAGTGCAGACCAGGAGCCGGCACGTGGGCGCCGCTGGCGGGCGGGCGCTGCTGCAGGAGCAGAGTGAGGGAAGCGCTGAGGGAGGTCGGGGCTGAGCCTCCCCGGGCCCGCCCCCCGCTCTGCGGGCTCTGTCTTGTCCTTGCCCCTCCCTCTACTGCTCCCACGCTCCCGGCGTGGAGTGCAGCCCGTCTTTACCAGCTCGTGGAGGACGGGGTGATGGCCCGCTGTTGTTCAGCCGCTCACACATTAACAGCTGTAATGATTTTATTGTTGCTCTTCACTTGTTACGTCATGTCCAACTCTTTGAGACCCCATGGACCACAGCACGCCAGGCTTCCCCGTCCTTCACCATCTGCCAGAGTTTGCTCAAACTCACGTCCATTGAGTCGGTGATGCCATCCAACCATCTCATCCTCTGTCGTCCCCTTCTCCTCCCGCTCTCAGTCTTCCCCAGCATCAGTGATGGGCTCTAAGATCATTTATATATTATATTTTTAAGACAGGAGCATTTATTAACTGGAAGAGCCCAACATCGAGTGATCACGTTTCCTCCAGATTTCCGGGCCTGGGGCTGTTGCTTTTCTTTCCTGGATGGGCTCCCCGTCTGGATGGTGACTCAGGTCAGGCGCCTGTGGGAAGCCATACCTTCTGGGCAAAGCTTCCTAAGAAGAAATGCGTTGAGTCTGGTTGTGAAAGCCACCTGAGTAGACTTTTAGGGTGAGAGCTGACCACGCCAGCCGGCTCTGGGATGCTTACCTGGTCCCTGGGGCTTGAGCCGTGTCCCCTCGTGTGCTGAAGCTCTAGTCTCCCAGGGCTTGTGAGAGTGAGCGCGCCTGGAGGAGGTCTGGGGGGACAGTGAGTGCAGGTGTGGCCTTGGGGTGGCCCTAAGCCAACATGACCAGTGTCTGTCGGAAGAGGGAGAGTCGGACAGACCGACTCAGACAGAGGCGACGAGAAGATGTGGGCAGAAGGTGGTCACCTGCGAGCCGCGGGGTGTCTGGGGCCACCCCCCCAGAGGGGCCCAGGAGCAGAGTCTCCATCACAGCCCCCGAGGGGGGAGCCCACCCTGCCGACACCCGTGCCTTGCACTTCCGGCCTCCAGGCAGCGGAAAAGTGCACTTCTGTGACTTAAAGCTGGCATTTTCAGTACAGCCCTAGGAAGTGAATCCACTGACTACTAGAGTCAGTGGCACAGATCAGGCTGGCACCAAGCCAGCTGACCCCTGGGTCACGGAGAACATTGCACACCCCTTCGCCAAGACGCCCCAGGGATGTGTACTTCTAACAACTCTCCCCAGGGATGTGTACTTCTAACAACTCTCCTGGAGACGCCTCGTTCAGGAGGTGGGGTTTGTCTCTGGGAGAAACGACCGCGTTTAACATGCTCCTTCTCTGGTCCCACCGGCGTCTCTGGGATGGTTTCAGGAAATCCAGGGGCAGATCGGGGACGCTTCCCGTCAATAACGACAGACTGGTAGCCTTCACTTCATCTTAAATTTCTGATCTTTCGTCAGTTTGGGCGCATCGGCGTGAAGAAGGCTTTTCACCAAGTTTGTCTGCTTTTCTGCCTTTTGTTCTGGCTCTGTTAAAGTGCTCAGCTAGGATCGCTTTCAGTTTCATCGCTTGGAAAAACCCCGATAATTAGATTTAAATCATAAAATATGCTAATGAATGCAGATAGACGCAGGATAGAGATTTCAAAGGCAACCTAATGGGTTCTTCGCCGGCAGGAACAACGCGCAACCACGTGGGTAGTGGCTTATCCGATCTCGGAGGTTACTTAAGAGGAGCCCAGAGCCGCCAGGCCGGAGAGCTGGGGGCTGCATGGCGCCTGCAGCGGGTGCATGATGACCCTTCGCTCCCAAATGCCCTCTGACGTGTCCGGCCGTGTGCCCAAGCCATTTTGTGATGCTGGGCCTCGTTTCTGCACCCGGGGATGTCTGCTCCCTGGAGGACATGCGTCATATGCCGCGGGGGGGTCTTGGGGTCTCAGCGTGGCCCTGCCCTCAGGGGCCCACTTTCAAGGGACAAAGACAACAGGCACGGAAGAACCACCCGCTGGGTTACAGAGGCTCCTGCCCACCCAGAGCAGAGGGGCGTGTGTGTGGGGAGATGCTGAACCCACGGAACAGAGTCTCCTCCCAGGAGAGCGGGCGCCAGCCCCACCAGGGAACCGATGGCCAATCAAGCGTGGCCTCGCGGGCTGCCCGTCCGCCCACGTGGCCTGACCCTGGAAACCTGCCAGCCTCGCAGAGCCCCGTGCTGCGGCCCAGGAAGGGTCTCTGGGAGGAGCGGGTGGACGGCGGGGTGGGACAGGGGCCGCTGGTGCTCTGCATCTCTCTCCGGACTCAGGAGGCCTGGGACCTCGGCGTGGGGGCGACGAGGGGTTCCAGGTCAAAGCCACAGCTGCGGTGCCTCATGTTTTAGGGAGCCTCTCGTGGGGGGCTGAAGACGAGGACACTCGGTCCATCAGGAGGGCAGGGGCTCGGGCACGCGAGGCCAGCAACAGGCGGGCTGACACAGGTCCCAGGAAGCTCCGAGTCTAGATCCATTTCCTCCCCAGGGGGAGAAGGAAGGGCAGCAGTCAGCTCTCCAGCCCTGAGACTGGGCCGGCCTCGCCCAGAGGGGCCTGTGAGTACAGACAGGTCTAACCCTGATGCGCAAGGAGGGGGAGTCAAGGAACTGAAGCCGAAATTCCAACACCTTCCAAAGTGTGAGGCCTGGCCCTGACCTCCCGATAAAAATTTCATCCCCGCCCCCGCCCCCCGGGGCTCCTCCATCTCTGATACGTTCTAGCGGATGCTGGTTCTGTGTCCAGCACGGAACGTCACAGTGCATTCTCCAGCCCTTCCAGTTGGAGCACGGCGTCCACGAGGGACGAAGGCTTGGCTCTGCACTAGGCGGACCTGAGTGTTTGGAAGAGAGTGTAGGCTTCGTGTGCTTGTGGACGGAAGGGGGGAAGGAAGGAAGGAGTGAATGGAGAGAGATTTGGGTCCCGATGCAGACAACGCCCGCGGTAGGGGGCCCACCCACAGAGAACCGCCCAGTGGTCCGGCTCTGATTGCATCAAGGTGGGTTTCCACATCCCAGGACCCGGGACGGATTGCCTCGTTTCCTGCTTCTTCCTTATGTGGCTCTGTGTGGGGGGCAGCCCAGCAGGCTTATTGAAACTATCAGCTGTCTACTAAATCCCTTTAATGCAGCCACATTTCCTTCAGCAAAGGGGGCCTCAGCACAGCAAACCTGAAGCCCAGCCCTCGGGAGTCCCGGCCTTGTGCCTGACCCCCTACAGAATGAGAAGGAGAGACTTCAGAAAGTCACCTGCACTAATCCAGGGCCGGGGCCTCGTCATGCTTTTCTCGCTTTAGATCAGAAACTAACAGCGAGTGCTCTTACATCTTCTAAGCAGACTTTCCCTCTGTCCTTTAGTGAGTATGGTCTCGTACTGTGACCGCACTCAGCAGGGGTGCAGTCACCATGAGATGAAGTCAGTCCCCTGAGGGCACGCCTCACCGCCCACCTGCTCCTCGGACTCTTGGATGACGGAGGGGATGAGTCAAAGAAAGTACCAGCTGATGACCGTGACCTGGAGCTGAAGGCTGTTGCCCACAGAGTCTGCAGAACCCGAGCCCTCACCTGCCTGTTCTGCCTTAGTTCAGAGGCCCCCAAGTCACTTTGCGTCCCGCAATAGAACAGTGGAAGCTTCCATGATCGAACATCCCTGTGATTGTCTGTAGGGCCGTTCTGTTTCGCTGTTGAGATTTAATTATCTGCTGCAAAACAGCATCTGTGAATGAGTGTTGCCCAACTCGTGCTGGAATAGAAACAATCAAATATTTGGTAGCCAGAAGCCAAGTGGTGCTGGGTACTCCAAACACACAGCCTTCCTCTCTGGCTCTCGGGAAACCAAACAGGAGGGTGACGCAGAGGAGCGAGGGGGCCTGCAGCCGAGACCCGCGATGACGGTCTCGCTGGGCAGCCTCACTCACTGTGCACATGGTCAGCAGCTCTGCCAATGGAGCCCGTGCACACGTGCACGGACACACACACGCGCACGCACGTGCACATGTATGCACGCACACACGGACACACATGTGCGTGCATGCACGCGTGTGCACACGCAGACGCACACGTACACACATGTGCGCACAGGCACCCGTGCACACACGTACACATGCGTGCATGCACACATGCACACACATGCAGGCATGCACACAGACATGCACGCACGCACATTCGTGCACGTGCACACACACACACGGTCCAGCGTCGAGTGTCCGAGTTCCGGCACCTGCAACCTGACCTTGGAGTCGCTCGCCCCTGGAGCCGCATCCCTCCACCTTCGCCCCCACACAGGAGGGCTTCTGAAACCCCGCTGTGCTTGCTTCCATCTTGAGGAAACATCTGAATTTCTCTGTAACTCTCGGCATGCCTCCTTTGTCTTTTGTTTGTTTGTGTTACTTGATGCAGGCATATACGTGCCCCGCTTTTAAAAACTCATGATTTTTGTATTGACGTGTGTTTGACGTATACCCTTGTATAAGCCCAAAGTTTACGTGGTGACTTGCTGTATTCACATATTGCAATCCGATGGCCACTGAGGCGTTAGCTAGTGCCTCTCATGCCCGATGCATAATGAGAGTAAAATGGTGGTCACCGGAGCCTCGGCGTTCAGGAAGAGACGTGCTTAAGGCTGCATGTCTGCAGCCAGCAGATGGATGCGTCCTGAGCCCTGGTGCCCACTGGAGCACGTGCAGGCCGCAGTCCTGGACACACGTGTACATGGCCGGTCCCCCTGCCTTGCATCCGCACGTCTCCTTGGAGAGGACGTCTTTGAGCCCCAAGGCTCTGCTTCATCTGGCGGACGTCTCCTGGTTCCTGCAATGTGTGGGGCCTTCCCAGCAGTCCTGCGGGCGTGAGGCTTGGCGCGGCACCCCGCATCCCCTCTGAGGCCACCCTGCAGGGGCCAGCTCAGCCTTGGGAAGGGCAGTGCTTCTCCCATGGGGGTCCCACTAGCACAGCCACCCCCAAGCGGGTTTCCCACCCCTGTGAGTCAGCTTGTCTGAAGCCGGAGAGCAACGTCAGAAGAAGCAAGTCGCTCAACACCCAGACTTAATGAGTCACGCTTCGGAGTGTGAGCAGCAGCACAGAATCTGGCCACGTGGCTCGAGTGAGCCCAGCGTCTCCCCCTTCAAAGTTCAGTAAACATTCAGGCAAGTCAGCGTTTCCTGAGTGAGTTGGAAACCGGTTTTTCTGCCATGGGACTTGCTGGCCTGGCAAACTTGCTGGTTTTACTTTTCTCAGCTCCTGTTCACTGTGCCGCTGAGCGCCTGGGTTGTCCTTGGCCTGTGGCCCTGGGGAAGACCCTGGGTGGCTTGCACGTGTAGGGTGGAGATGTGGGGAGGGCCCCGCAAGCCAGCTGGGCAGGGCTGGCAGGGGCGGGGGGTGGATGGACCCCTGGCCCAGCCCAGCATTCTGCAGCTACGCTAGTTACCCGAGGCCGGCCCAGCTTGCTGGTTCCCCTCCTAGCAGGGAGGAAGGGAGCTGGTGCTCGCCCACCCAGCGCCCCACCCCACCTGCCAGCCATGCTCCCCCGACTATGCAGAAAGCTTCCCACACAGGTAGGGACCCAGGCCCTCGTGCCTGGGCTCTGCAGGCCCTGAATCCTTAAGCACGTGACCTCCAGTGCTCGGCTCTGACCTCTGACCCTCTCTGGCCCTGGACCACCTGTGGCCTGAAGCAGGACTCCTNGACTATGCAGAAAGCTTCCCACACAGGTAGGGACCCAGGCCCTCGTGCCTGGGCTCTGCAGGCCCTGAATCCTTAAGCACGTGACCTCCAGTGCTCGGCTCTGACCTCTGACCCTCTCTGGCCCTGGACCACCTGTGGCCTGAAGCAGGACTCCTTGCTGGGCCTTGGTCCCCTGGGTGCGCTGAGCCTGCCCCGGTCCTGGGGGTTCTCACTGGGGCCTCACAGGCTCCGGGTCCTCCTGAGGGGTCCTCCCACCCCCACCCCACTGCGATGGGGCCTCGGCCACTGCCTGACCAGGGGCTGGGCTGGCAGACCAGAATATCCAGCGTGTGTTTCAGGTGTTTCTGAGGTCAGGGCAGAGAGGGCTGTGGGGGAGCCGTTGGGCTCACCCCTGCAGAGCGCCTGTGTGAGAGCTCAGTCAGGTCTGACTCTGTGACCCCGTGGACTGCAGCCCGCCAGGCTCCTCCGTCCTTGGGATTCTCCAGGCGAGAACACTGGAGCGGGTTGCCATTCCCTCCTCCAGGGGATCTTCCCCCCCAGGGACCGAACNACACGCCGGCTGGGTCACTGCGCGGTCAGGCCCATGGGGAAGCCAGCTTCCTGGGAGAGGCTGGCCACGACGCGGGGCGGCAATGTGTGCGTGGTGACCAGCAAATGATCCGTCGAAGCGAGGCGTCCAAAGCCCCGCAGAAGGGGCTGACGGCCGGCAAACATCTGAGGTTGCTTAGAGTTGTTACTGCAGATAAAGACGTGCTGAGAGCCCTCGATGACTTGTCTTATAAGAAACACCAAGCCGACGTCATAGTCAGATGTGAAGTGAGAGCCTCGCTACTGGGCTTCTTCGATTTGTGCTTTCTCTAGACAAACTTTACTGAAAGAAATCGCACCAGAATCTTACGACATTTTCCACCCAAAGACTGTCTCACCCAGCCCCAGAGACCATATTCTCTTCAGATTTTGTCTTCATTTCTATTTCTTTCATTTTTAAACCTCGAAAATTAGTGTCAACATATAACCAAACTGCAGAGTAAACAGTTTCTAGCGGCTGCTCTTAATAATCACTGACTCAGTGGTCATGAGTTTGAGCAAACTCTGGGCGATGCTGAAGGACAGGGAGGCCTATAGTGCTGAGTCCATGGGGTCGCAAAGAGGCGGACACGACTGAGCGGCTGAACAGCAGCAGGAGCTCTTAATGACACTTACTGAGCTAATTATTTAAGAAAGAAAAGGCACAAGCAGTGGATCTGGTAATCCACGAGCTAAACCCCCGGGTCACTGGGGGCTCTTATTCTTCAGTTCAGTCCAGCAGCTCAGTCGTGTCCGACTCTCTGCGACCCCATGGACTGCAATACGCCAGGCCTCCCCATCCGTCACCAGCTCCCAGAGCTTATTCAAACTCATGTCCATTGAGTCGGTGATGCCATCCAACCATCTCATCCCCTGTTGTCCCCTTCTCCTCCTGCCCTCAGTCTTTCCCAGCATCAGGGTCTTTTCAAATGAGTCAGCTCTTCGCATCAGGTGGCCAAAGTATTGGA
>SJYV01015680.1:0-11766 GCA_006410875.1 Neotragus pygmaeus | reverse complement strand
TTATGACCAACCTAGATAGTATATTCAAAAGCAGAGATACTACTTTGCCAACAAAGGTCTGTCTAGTCAAGGCTATGATTTTTCCAGTGGTCATGTATGGATGTGAGAGTTGGATTGTGAAGAAAGCTGAGTGCCAAAGAATTGATGCTTTTGAACTGTGGTGCTGGAAAAGACTCCTGAGAGTCCCTTGAACCACAAAGAGATCCAACCAGTGCCTTCTAAAGGAGACCAGTCCTGGGTTTTCACTGGAAGGACTGATGCTGAGGCTGAAACTCCAATACTTTGGCCACCTGATGTGAAGAATTGACTCATCGGAGAAGACCCTGATGCTGGGAGGGATTGGGGGCAGGAGGAGAAGGGGACGACAGAGGATGAGATGGCTGGATTGCATCACTGACTCGATGCAGATGAGTTTGGGTGCATTCCAGGAGTTTGTGATGGACAAGGAGGGTTGACGTGCTGCGATTCATGGGGTCACAAAGAGTCTGACATGACTTAGTAACTGAACTGAACTGAACTGATGCTGGAACCAGTATACATCTTTAGTAGAGGAGTTTTAATACTGACTGCATCCTTGCTTGAATGTCTCTCATTCATCTCTGGCTTAGGACCCAGATAACAACACTAGCGTTGGGGTAGGTATATAGTAATGTCTGTAGAATGAATAGATGCATTTCCTGGATGATCCATTTGCAGACATTGGGAGCCCTATTAGACATGTTTCTGAAACCACTTTAATTGGTTTCTGCAAGATTGGCATCCTTGCTTGGGAAGCTCTCTGGAGAAGTGGCCATGGCAGGTGGCTTTCCCAAAAGGCAACAGCTGGCACTTGAAATCTGTCTCTTCTTTTGTACTGTAAAGTTTTCATGGCAGAGCTGAGAAGGTTCACAGAATTTTACCCAATATTGTATAATTACATGTGTCTCTGTGGTGGATTCATGTCGATGTATGGCAAAGCCAACAGAGTATTGTAAAGTAAAATAAAGTTAAAAAAATAAAAAAAAATATTGTATAATCACATTTTAGAATATTTTTCAGTACTGTGTAATTATGTTTTAAGAGTTTTAACTTCTCATTATGCGTCACTTTGGTTGGTTACGGTTGAATGGTGGTCAATGATGATTTTGGTCACTTTTGTGTGGATAGTTTTTCAGGGTGTGTTAGACAAAGCTTTCAGGAAGCTGAAGGAGCAACATTTTCTTTCCTTTTATAAAACAAAATATTTTACCACTNATTATGCGTCACTTTGGTTGGTTACGGTTGAATGGTGGTCAATGATGATTTTGGTCACTTTTGTGTGGATAGTTTTTCAGGGTGTGTTAGACAAAGCTTTCAGGAAGCTGAAGGAGCAACATTTTCTTTCCTTTTATAAAACAAAATATTTTACCACTAGACGATGTCAAGTGTCAGGAGAGCAAGAAAAGATTAGCATATGGATAGAAACCAGGCATTCATATCAGACAGACTGGGTCCAAATTCTAGCCGGCCTGCTCAACAGTTATGAACCATTAGTTAGTCAGGTAATCTCTCTTAGCTCAATTCCTACCTCTAGAAATTTATTTAGTATTTTACATCTGTGTTCTCCAAACTTTTTGGCACCAGAGACCAGCTTCATGGAGCACAAAGAACCTACTGAATTTTATAGGTAATTTCCGTTTGTCCTCATCATTTGTAGTGCATTGTTATTCAATCGCTCAGTCATGTCTGACTTTTTTGGGACCCATGGACTACAGCATGCCAGGCCTCCCTGTCTTTCACCATTTCCCAGAGTTTGCTCAAGGTCATGTCCATTGAGTTGGTGATGCTGTCAGATATCTTGTCCTCTGTTATCCCCTTCTCCTCCTGCCTTCAATCTTTCCCAGCATCAGGATATTTTGGAATAAGTCAGCTCTTTGCATCAGGTGGCCAAAGTATTGGAACTTCAGCCTCAGCATCAGTTCCCTCTAATGAATATTCAGGATTGATTTCCTTTAGGATTGACCGATTTAATTTCCTTGCAGTCCAAGGGACTCTGAAGAATCTTCTCCAGTACCACAGTTTGAAAGCATTAATTTTTTGGCTTTGCAGTGCATAAAGACCATAGTGTTTTTCAGGAACTTGTATATGAAGGAAAGAAAATTTACCATGATAATATATCAATATATCAATCCATAGTTAACCAGGATGAGCATATATAATTCTTTATTTGAGTCAAGATTGCTCCTAGGTACCATAATCTGATTGAAGGCTAAGCTGCCTAAGTCATAAGTCACAAGTGTTACTTGCTCAGTTGTGCTTAACTCTTTGTGACCCCATGGACTGCGGCCCACCAGGTTCCTCTATCCATGGGATTTTCCAGGGAAGGATACTGGAGTGTGTTGCCATTTGCTTCTCCAGAGGATCTTCTCGATCCAGGGATCAAACCCATGTCTCCTGCACCGCAGGCAGATTCTTTACCATCTGAGCTATGAGGGAAGCCCCTAAGCTGCCTAAAGACGTCAATAAAATTGTGAGTCATATAGTACCTTTATTTTGAATACATGATTATGAATAAACTCTGATTATAGTTTACTTTCCTCTATGGCATGCTTCAAGAACAGTGTGCTATCTGGAAGATCCAATGGGTCTGTTCCTCTTAAAACATTTATTTCTTATTTGGAAATAATAAAGTTTGCCCTTTGTTCTCTAATATTTATTGTTGTGCTGTGCTCTTGATATACAAATAAAATTAAGTTTCTGAGATTTTAAGGCCAGAACTAGACTATTGACCAATGCAATTCATATGAGAAGTCCATGCTGGGAGGTCTCTCGTGAGGTTATTTGCTTGTTTGACAAGTAACATTCTAAGCTAGTCACTGGCTCTTCTTTTTCTACTTGAAACACACTTGCAAGGTGACTTACTTGGAAATTTGAAAAGAAAATATGAGTATAAAAAATAACCAATTAAAAAAGTGTTTCAGGTTTGGCAATGACTTCATATTATCTTTTCTATATGCCAATGAAAATATTATAAAGACTGAGGTTGAAAGAACCCTGAGATTAATTTAGGAATCCTCTTTATTGCTAGCAGGTTATCATTAGGCTCCTGGATGAAGCTCATTATCTCATGAAATAGCCTCTTTATTTTAAAAAAATATGTTAAATTTATACATAGTGAAATACACATATCTGAAGCCATATTAAATGAGTTTTAACAAGTGTACATACCTGTGTAGCCACTACTCTAAACAAAAGATAGAACATTGTTTCACTTTTTAAACAGATGTGATTATTGAAAAATTATTTATGCTGAAGTACAAACTGACTGTTTATAACTTCTTCATTTTTGGTCCTATTTTTCCCTTTGGAATATTCACATTCAACCTGGCTTCTTTTTCCCTTGAGAGTCTTCAAGTATTTGAGAATTGAATATGTAAACAAAACTCTTCAGAACACAGTAAGAATCACATATTCTGACGTAATTCAAGAACATAAGTCAATGCATGTATTTATTTAGGAAGCCTGGTAAATTGAAGCATATGGGTTTCCATGTATTAATTGTGTGATTTTGAGAAAGTTTCTGTGCTTCCATAAGCTGCAGTGTCCTTGCTTGTAAAATAAGGACAATGTTGTTATTATTGTTCAGTCACTCAGTCATGTCTGACTCTTTGTGATCCTGTGGAATGCAGCACAACAGGCTTTGCTGTCCTTTACTATCTCTGGAGGTTTGCTCAAACTCATGTCTACTGTCAGTGATACCATCCAACCATCTAATCTTCTGTTGCCTCTTTTCCTTCTGTCCTCAGTCATTCCCAGCATCAATATCTTTTCCAATGAGTTGACTCTTTGCATGAGATGGACAAAGCATTGGGGTTTCAGTTTCAGCATCAGTCCTTCCAAAGAATACCCAGGACTTATCTCCTTTAGAATGGACTGGTTGGATCTCCTTGCAGGCCAAGGGACTCTCAAGAGTCTTCTCCAACACCACTTGGGATACTCCATATTGTAATGATGTTGATTTTCATAAATTGACTTATACATTCAACTCAATCACCACCGAAATCCCAGTGAGTTATGTCTCCCTATATATATATTTGTATTTGAAACTGACAATTTGATTCTACAAATTATGTGAATGCAAAAGGCCCAACTGTCACTGCTGCTCTTTAGTCACTCTGTTGTGTCCAACTCTTTGTGACCCCATGGACTGTAGTCCACCAGACCCCTCTGTCCGTGGAATTTTCCAGACAAGAATATTGGAGTGGAATGCCATCTACATCTCCAGGGGATCTTCCCAACCCAGGAATTGAACCCACGTCTCCTACTAGGAAGGTGAATTCTTTCCCACTGAGCCACCAGGGAGGACAAAGGGCCTAGAATAAATAGCAAACTAATCTTGAAGAAGTTGAACAAAGTTGAAAAAGTTACACTAGAATTGTCCAGATTTATTTTAAAACAATAGTATTTAAAGGTGTGTGTGGTATTGGCACAAAGGTAGAGAATTAAACCAAAGAATAGAAGTCCAGAGACAGACCTAAATTTACAACAGACTGCTGCGCTCTGTGGAAAGGATGACTTATCAACAAATGGTATTGGATCAATTGGAAAGTCACATAGAAAAAACAAATCATAATGTCTAACTTCATGCCAAACTAAAAATCAATTTCAGGTTGAATTTAGAAATAGGAAAAACCTAACAGTAAAGCTTCTAAAAAAACATGATGGTATATCTTCATGTCTTTTTGATACAAAAATATTTCTTAAACAAAAACAGAAAGCACTAAACATGAGAGAAAGATTGACAGTTCAAATTTCAATATTATCAATTTATGATCATAAAAAGATACTGCTATTATCCACTCATCTGCTAATGGTATAGGGAGGGAGGTGCAAGGGGGGGTTCAGGATTGGGAACTCATGTACACCCGTGGTGGATTCATGTTGATGTATGGCAAAACCTATACAGTATTGTAAAGTAAAATAAAGTAAAATTAAAAAAAAGATACTGCTAGGAGGGTAAAATAATAATCAAAAGGTAAGAAGATATTTTCAGTACATATATCCATAAAAATAATTATTTGACTATGCAACAAACTCATAGGAATTAATGAGAAAGAATCATCCCAAAAGAAAAGTAGGCAAAGATGTGAAAAGCACTTAACAAAATAGAATATTCAAATAGCCAAAAAATATAAGAAAAGGTGTTTCAATTCATTGGTCATTAGGGAAATTCAAGTTACAATCACTTTGTTGTTGTTGTTTTTCAGTCACTAAGTAGTGTCTGACTCTTTGTGATCCTATAAAATGCAGCACACCATGCTACACTGTCCTCCACTATCTCCTGGAGTTTGCTCAAATTCATGTTCATTCAGTTGCAATCTAACCAACTCATCCTCTGTCACTTCCTTCTTCTTTTGTCTTTAGTCTTTCCCAGCATCAGGATCATTTCCAAAGAGTCTGTTCTTGCCATCAGGAGGCCAAAATATTGGAGTTTCAGTTTCAGCAGCGGTCCTTCCAATAAAGGTTCAGGGTTGATTTCCTTTATGATTGGCTTGTTTGATCTCCTTGCTGCCCAAGGGAGTCTCGATAGTCCTCTCTAGCACGACAATTTGAAAGCATCAATTCTTCAGTGCTCAGCATTATTTATGGTTCAACACTCGAACCCGTATATGACTTCTGGGAAAACTATGGCTTTGACTATACAGACATTTTTCAGCAAAGTGATGTCTCTACTTTTAATACTTGGTTTAGATTCGTCATAGCTTTCCTTCCAAGGAGCAAGCATCTCCTAATGTCCTGGTTGCAGTCACTGTCCACAGTGATTTTAGATCCCAAGAAAATAGAATTTATTTCTGCTTCCAATTTTTCTCTTTCTATTTTCCATGAATTGATAGGACCAAATGACATGATCTTACACTTTTTAATGTTGAGTGTCAAGCCAGCTTTTTCACTCTTGTCTTTCACTCTCATCAAGAGGCTTTTTAGTTCTGCTTCATGTTCTGCCTTTAGAATGGTATCACCTACATATCTGATGTTGTTGATATTTCTCCCAGCAATCTTGATTCTAGACTGTGAGTCATCCAGCCTGGCATTTCACATGATGTACTTTGTATACAAGTTAAATAACCAGGGTGACAATATACAGCTTTGTATATTGCCAATATACAGTCAATATACTCCTTTCCCAAATTTAACCAGCCCATTGTTCCATGTCCAGTTCCAAATGTTGTTTCTCAAGAGACAGGTAAGGTAGTTTGGTATGCCCATCTCTTAAATAATTTTCCACAGTTTATTGTGATCCACACAGAGAAAGGCTTTAGCATAGTCAATAAAGCAGAAGTAGATATCTTTTTTGAACTCCTTGCTTTTTTTATGATCCAACAAATGTTGGCAATTTGATCTCTTGTTCCTCTGCCTCTTTCAAACCCAGTTTGTATAACTGGAAGTTCTTGGTTCACACAGAGCCAAAGCCTAGCTTGAAGGATTTTGAGTATAACGTTGCTAGCTTGTGAAATGGACACAACTGTACAGTAGCTGGAGCATTCTTTGCTACTGCCCTTCTTTGGTACAAGGCTTCCCTGATAACTCAGTTGGTAAAGAATCCACCTGCAATGCAGGAGACCCTGGTTCAATTTCTGGGTCAGGAATATCTGCTGGAGAATGGATAGGCTACTCACTCCAGTATTCTTGGGCTTCCCTTGTGGCTCAGCTAGTAAAGAATCTGCCTGCAATGTGGGAGACCTNCCTGCAATGCAGGAGACCCTGGTTCAATTTCTGGGTCAGGAATATCTGCTGGAGAATGGATAGGCTACTCACTCCAGTATTCTTGGGCTTCCCTTGTGGCTCAGCTAGTAAAGAATCTGCCTGCAATGTGGGAGACCTGGTCTTGATCCCTTGGTTGGGTAGATCTCCTGGAGAAGGGAAAGGTTATCCACTCCAGTATTCTGGCCTGGAGAATTCCATGGACTGTATAGTCCACGGGGTGGCAAAAAGCCAGACACAACTGGCTTTCACTTTCACTTTCTCTGCGACTGAAATGAAAACTGACTTTTTCCAGCCTTTTGGCCACTTCTGAATTTTCCAAATTTGCTGGTATATTGAGTGCAGCACTTTAACAGCATTATCTTTTAGAATTTGAAATAGCTCAGCTGGCATTCCATCCCTCCATTAGCTTTGTTCATAGTAATGCTTCCTAAGGCCCAATTGATTTCACACTTCAGGATGTCTGACTGTAGGTGAGTGACCAGACAATCATGGTTATCTGTTTCACTAATACTTTATTTATTTATTTTTGTATAAATCTGTGTATTCTTGCCACTTCTTCTTAATCTCTTTTGCTTCTGTTAGGTCCTTACTGTTTCTGCCCTATAACGTGCCCATTCTTGCATGAAAACGTCTTTTAGTATCTCCAATTTTCTTGAATCTAGATCTCTAGTCTTTGCCATTCTGTTGTTTTCCTCCATTTCTTTGTATTGTTCGTTTAAGAAGACCTTCCTATCTCTCCTTGCTTTTCTCTGGAACTCTGCATTCAGTTAGATATATATTTTTCTTTCTCCCTTGCCTTTCACTTCTCTTCTTTCCTCAGCTGTTTGTAAAACCTTCTAAGACAACCACTTTGTCTTGCATTTCTTTTTCTTGTGGATGGTTTTGATCAGGACTTCCTGTACAATGTTATGAACTTCTGTCCATAGTCTTCAGGCACTCTGTCTACCAGATCGAATTCTTTGAATCTATTCCTCATCTCCAGTGTATAATCATCAGTTCAGTTCAGTTCAGTTGCTCAGTTGTGTCCAACTCGTTGTGATCTCATGGAACACAGCATGCCAGGCCTCCCTGTCCATCACCAACTCCCGGAGTTTACTCAAACTCATCTCCATTGAGTCTNTATTCCTCATCTCCAGTGTATAATCATCAGTTCAGTTCAGTTCAGTTGCTCAGTTGTGTCCAACTCGTTGTGATCTCATGGAACACAGCATGCCAGGCCTCCCTGTCCATCACCAACTCCCGGAGTTTACTCAAACTCATCTCCATTGAGTCTGTGATGCCATCCAACCATCTCATCCTCTGTCATCCTCTTCTCCTCCTGCCTTCAATCTTTCCCAGCATCAGGGTCTTTTCAAATGAGTCAGCTCTTTGCATCAGGTGACGAAAATATTGGAGTTTCAACTTCAACATCAGTCTTTCCAATGAACACTCAAGAATTTAGGATGGACTGGTTGGATCTCCTTGCAGTCTAAGAGACTCTCAAGAGTTTTCTCCAACACCACAGTTCAAAAGCATCAATTCTTCAGCACTCAGCTTTCTTTATAATCATAAGGGATTTGATTTAGGTTATACCTGAATGGCTTAATGGTTTTCCCATCTTTCTTCAATTTAAGTGAATTTCACAATAAGAAGCTCATGATCTGAGCCACAGTCAGCTCCAGGTCTAGTTTTTACTGACTGTATAGAGCTCCTCCATTTTTGGCTGCAAAGAAAATAATCAATCTGATTTTAGTGTTGACCATCTGGTGATGTCCATGTGTAGAGTTGTCTCTTGAGTTTTTGGAATAGGGTGTTTGCTATGACCAGTGTGTTCTCTTGGCAAAACTTTGTTAGCCTTTGCCCTGCTTCATTTTGTACTCNTTGACCATCTGGTGATGTCCATGTGTAGAGTTGTCTCTTGAGTTTTTGGAATAGGGTGTTTGCTATGACCAGTGTGTTCTCTTGGCAAAACTTTGTTAGCCTTTGCCCTGCTTCATTTTGTACTCCAATGGCAATCTAGTTGGTTATTCTGGGTATCTCTTTACTTCATACTTTTGCATTTTAATCTATGATAATAAGAACATCTTTTTAGCTGTTAGTTTTAGAAGATCTTATAGGTCTTCATAGAACTGATCAGCTTCAGCTTCTTTGGCATCAGTGGTTGGAGGATAGACTTGGATTAATATGTTGTTTTATAGTTTGCTATGAATTGAGTTCTTTCTGTTGTTTTTGAGATTGTACCCAAGTACTGCATTTTGGACTTTTTATTAACTATGAGGGTTATTAGAGTCCTTCAAGGGGATTCTTGCCTACAGTAATAGATAGGTTATCTGAATTAAATTCTCTTCACATCCAATTTACCTTGATTCATAGACCTAACATTCCAGGTTCACATGCAATATTGTTCTTTATACATCAATCTTTACTTTCAGCATCAGACACATTCACAACTGAGTATCATTTCTGCTTTGGCCCTTTGCTTCATCCTTTTTGGAGCTATTCACAAGTTCCCGCTGCTTTTCCCCAGTAGAATATTGGACACCTTCTGACTTTGGAAGTTCGTCTTCCTATGCCATATATTTTTGCCTATTCATACTGTCCATGAGGTTTTTCCAGGCAAGAATACTGGAAAGGGTTGCCATTTTCTCCTTCAGTGGACCACATTCTGTCAGAACGCTTCACTATGACCTGTCTGTCTTGGGTGGCCTTGTACAACAGGATTCATAGCTTCACTGAGTTAACCAAGCCCCTTTGCCATGACAAGACAGTGGATCACTTTAAAATGTACTAAAAGGGCAAAAATAAACGACAATTCTAAGGAAGGAATAGGACGTAAAGCAACTGGAATTGTCATACATTAGGTGTGACTATAGTTTGGCATAACTACTTAGGAAAACTGTTTGGCAGTATCTATGTCACTTAGATAGTATCTCCAATTTAATGGACATGAGTTTGAGGGAAATCTGGGAGATACTGGAGTATAAATGAGCCTGACATGCAATAGTCCATGAAGTTGCAAATAGTCAGATGTGACTTAGAGACTGAACAACAAAAACAAAGAAAACTGAATATACACAGACCCTATAACTTGACAATTATACTCTCATCTTTATGTTCAGAAATAAAGCATACATAACGCATACTAAAATCATGTGTTAGACTTTCATACTACTCTTACTAATAATTCCTCATTTTGGAAAACCAAATTTTATATTAATGATTGAATGAAAGAAGTACAATAAGGTAATGAAAATGAACAAACTATTGCTAATTGCAATAACCTGTATGAATCTCATAAATAATGTTGAGAGAGAGAAGTCAGAAACAACACATGCTATATGGTTTCATTTATTAACATATAAAATTCAAAAATAGGCAAAACTAGTCTATATTATTAGGAATTATAATAATGTTTACTCTTAGAGAACAGACACAGTTATCAGGAAGAACTTCTGATAATATTGTGTTTATGATCTTAAGGAGCAGATAAATGAGCAGGTTAACTTTGAGCAAATTTACAGAGCTGGAAATTTAGGATTTGTTCTTTTTACTCCATGTGCATTATAATTCAATAAAACATCAACAGTGAAATAGCTACTCAAGTAACTTATCCTCACATATCTAACCAGGGGAACATCTACACCACAATCCTTATCCTTCCCTGACCTGAGTTATATTTATGTGTAACAAAGATTGAATTAAAGATCTAAACTTAAGACCAGAAACTATAAAACTCATAGAGGAGAACATAGGCAAAACACTCTCTGACATAAATCACAACAGGATCCTCTATGACCCACCTCCAAGAGTATTGGAAATAAAAGCAAAAATAAACAAATGGGACCTAATTAAAATTAAAAGCTTCTGCACATCAAAGGAAACTATAAGCAAGGTGAAAAGACAGCCTTCAGAATGGGAGAAAATAATAGCAAATGAAGCAANCCGCGAGGCGTGAAGACGAGTGAGGGGGCAGCACGTCTTTGACATCAGCTGATCACGGCCCTGGGCTCAGCCAACCCCTGGAACCCCACCTTGAAGCTACTTGGAAACTTGAGTGACCTCCCCTCTGGGAGACAGCTTACTCATCAGTCACCGGGGTGATGGCCCCCTGCGCTGACTGTCAGGAGGCTTGGCCGGGATGTCCACACCCTTAGTGCTGGCCGCCTCTGGCCACCTGGCCGGAAGCTGTGCCTGGTAGCGGTGGTCATAGTGACGGAGTTGAGAAGCCCCCAGGTGTGGGGGGTTTTCAGGAGCAGGAAGGGGACCCTCACACTGGCACTGCTGGCGAGGCTGGAGGGCGGGTGCCCACACAGACAAGGAGGCATCGCCCTGGCCTTGCTCCAGTGCTGACCACGCAGCCCCTCGGGGCTTTGGCCTCTAGACTGGCCGAGGGGTTTTGGTGGGCCAGGTGGAGTCAGAGTGCCGGGCCCGGCATGTGACGCCCCTCCCGCGGTGGGGGCGAGGGCAAGGCCTGAGCACAGCTTCGGACCCCCATCCAGACCCCACACGTGAGAACCAGGTATGCGGCCAGGGCAAGGCCCTCTGGCTCCTGCAGACGGAGTTTGCCTGAGGCCCTCTGACGACCCAGGAGGCAGGGAGCACACCCCGCTGGGGTCACTGTTGGTGAGATCGTCCATCCCCCGCCACACAGACGCCTCAGCAGCTCAGGCACAGCCGGATACTCACTGTGGTCAAGGACTCTCCCGCCAGCTGGGCCCAGGGGCACCCAGGGATGCTTGGAAACGCTCAACAGTAAAGACACCCTTGGCACTGAAATCCTTCCCTTGAAAGTGGAAGTGAGAATGTGCAGCCGTGTCTGACTCTGCGACCCCGTGGGCTAGACGGTCCATGGAATTTTCTAGGCCAGAATATGGGAGTGGGAAGCCTTTCCCTTCCCCAGGGGATCTTCCCGACCCAGGGATCGAACCCAGGTCTTCCGCATTGCGGGCAGATTCTTTACCAGCTGAGCCACCAGGGAAGCCCGAAATCCTTCCCTTCAGTTCAGTTCAGTCGCTCAGTCGTGTGCGACTCTTTGCGACCCCATGAATCGCAGCACGCCAGGCC
>SJYV01015675.1:26792-46842 GCA_006410875.1 Neotragus pygmaeus | reverse complement strand
ATGTATTTGTCAAGAGAATGGGAAAATTTGATAGGTCGGCATAATTAGGAATGTCATCATAATTAGGAATGTCATCATCCCTGTGAAATTTAAATTTGTGAATAACTTAATTAACTGTGAATATTCCATCATCTAGATGAGTAAGCTATGACATACAGAGATTAAATAACTTCCCATAAATTATCCTGTTAGTTAATAGAAGAACACAAACTCATCAGGTAATCTATGTGCAAATTTTAATTAACTGGTGCCCACTTTAGAATTTAGTGCTGCCATAATAAAATAGCACAGAGTGGATGATTGAAACAACAAAGACTGACTTTTTACTGTTCTGAAGGTTAGAAGTCTAGGATCAAGGTGTCATGGGTTCGTCTTCTTCTTAGGCCTCTCTCTTTGTCTTGCAGATGCGCCACCTTCCTATTATATTTTCAGTTGGCCTCTTCCTCGGTGTGCATGCATCCTTAGTGTCTGTTTCTCTTCTAAGGAAGTTAGTTATTTTGGATCAAATCCTCATGCATGTGACCTCATTTAACTCTAATTGCACCTTTAAAGGCCCTATCTCCAGAGATAGTCATGATGGGGTTTAGGACTTCCTAACTGAATCTTGAGGGGATACAGTGCAGTCTATATGAGGGTTCAAGTTGGTGTTCCTGAGGACATGTCCTTATGTTGCTTTCATATTCTTGAGGCAAAATATGCTCTTTACTAATGAATTTAATTTCCTTGAGTCTCCCATTTCTTCAGTTCTTACTTATAATTATATTGTTCATATTTTCTTCATATTCCCTTATATAGGTTTCATAAAGAAAGAGAGAGATGAATCCAATTGGCTTAACCCATCTTTCAAAGGAAGAAAATACATAAGTTTGAGAAGAAGAAAGAAGATTGTCTTTTGGAAGTTCAAGTCCAACTTTTGGTCTATGCAGTGATGACCAATACAAGCCTTTTTTTTCTTCTATTTTTAATTTTTATTTTATATTGATGTATAATTACAATGCAACATTGTAAACCAACTTATTTCAGATGTAAAGCCAACTGAATCAATTATACATATACATATGTACACCTAACAGACCTAAGAGAAGCAGAAGATATTGAGAAGAGGTGGCCAGAATACACAGAAGACCTATGCAGAAAAGATATTCATGACCCAAAGAATCATGATGGTATGATCACTCACCTAGAGCCAGACATCATGGAATGTGAAGTCAAGTGGCCCTTAGGAAGCATCACTACGAACAAAGCTAGTGGAGGTGATGGAATTCCAGTTGAGCTATTTCAAATCCTAAAAGATGATGCTGTGAAAGTGTTGCATTCAATAAGCCAGAAAACTTGGAAAACTCAGCAGCAGCCACAGGACTGGAAAAGGTCAGTTTTCATTTCAACCTCAAAGAAAGGCAATGCCAAACAATGTTCAAACTACCACATAATTGTGCTCATCTCACACACTAGTATGGACAAGGAAATGNATAAGCCAGAAAACTTGGAAAACTCAGCAGCAGCCACAGGACTGGAAAAGGTCAGTTTTCATTTCAACCTCAAAGAAAGGCAATGCCAAACAATGTTCAAACTACCACATAATTGTGCTCATCTCACACACTAGTATGGACAAGGAAATGGCAACCCACTGCAGTAACCTTGTCTGGAAAATTGCATGGACAGAGGAGCCTGGTGAGCTACAGTCCATGGGGTTGCAAAGAGTCAGGCATGACTGAGTGACTAACACTTACACATGCTAGTAAAGTAACACTCGAAATTCTCCAAGCCAGGCTTCCAAAGTACGTGAACTGTGAACTTCCAGATGTTAAAGCTGGATTTAGAAAAGGCATTGGAACAAGAGAACAAATTGCCAACATCCATTGGATCATCAGAAAAACAGCAGAGTTCCAGAAAAAACATCTACTCTGCTTTATTGACCAGGCCAAAGCCTTTGACTGTGTGGATCACCACAGACTGTGGAAAATTCTTAAAAAGATAGGAATACCAGCCCACCAGACCTGCCTCTTGAGAAATCTGTATGCAGGTCAAGAAGCAACAGTTAGAACTGGACATGGAAGAACAGANTGCACTCAATATGTCAGTAAATTTGGAAAACTCAGCAGTGGCCACAGAACTGGAAAAGATCAGTTTGCATTCCCTGCCTCTTGAGAAATCTGTATGCAGGTCAAGAAGCAACAGTTAGAACTGGACATGGAAGAACAGACTGGTTCCAAATAGGAAAAGGAGTACGTCAAGGCTGTATATTGTCACCCTGCTTATTTAACATATGCAGAGTACATCATGAGAAACGCTGGACTGAATGAAGCACAAGTTGGAATAAAAATTACCAGGAAAGATATCAATAACCTCAGATATGCAAATGACACCACCCTTATGGGAGAAAGCGAGTAAGAACTAAAGAGCCTCTTGATGAAATTGAAAGAGGAGAGTGAAAAAGTTGGCTTAAAACTCAACATTCAGAAAATGAAGATCATGGCATCTGGTCCCATCACTTCACGGCAAATAGATAGGGAAACAACGGAAACACTGAGAAACTTTCCTTTTTTGACTCTAAAATCACTGCAGATGGTGACTGCAGCCATGAAATTAAAAGATGTTTACTCCTTGGAAGAAAAGCTATGATCAACCTAGACAGCATATTAAAAAGGATTTTGCTGAAAAAGGTCCATCAAGTTAAAGTTACGGTCTTTCCAGTAGTCATGTATGGATGTAAGAGTTGGACTCTAAAGAAAGCTGAGTGCCAAGAATTGATGCTTTTGAACTTTGGTGTTGGAGAAGACTCTTGAGAGTCTCTTGGACAGCAAGGCGATCTAACCAGTCCATCCTAAAGGAAATCAGTCCTGAAGAGTCATTGGAAGGACTGATGTTGAAGCTGAAACTCCAATACTTTGACCACCTGATGTGAAGAACTGACTCATTGGAAAAGACCCTGATGGTGGGAAAGATTGAAGGCAGGAGAAGAAGGGATCGGAAGAGAATGAGATGGTTGGATGGCATCACTGACTGGGTGGACATGAGTCTGAGTAAGCTCTTGGAGTTGGTGATGGACAAGGAGGCCTGGCATACTGCAGTCCATGGGATCACAAAGAGCTGGACATGACTGGTGACTGAACTAAACCTACTGTTTTGGGTACTGCAAATAGTGATGCAATCAACACTGGGGTGCAAGTATCTTTTTGAAGTATGATTTTCTCTAGATATATACCTAGGAGTGGCTGGGCCATATAGTAGCTCTATTTTTAGTTTTTTAAGGAACCTCCATAGTGGGTGTACCAACTTACATTCTCACCAACAATGCAGGAAGGTTCCCTTCTCTCCACACTCTCTCCAGCATTTATTGTTTGTAGATTTTTTGAGGATAAATGTGAGGTGATACCTCATTGTAGTTTTGATTTATGTTTCTGTATTAATTAGTAATATTGAACACCTTTTTGTGTGCTTTTTGGCCATCTGCATGTTTTCTTTGGAGAAATCTCTATTTAGATCATCTGCCCATTTTTTGATTGGATTTTTTGTTTTCTGATATTGAGCTGCATGAGCTGTTTGTATATTTTGGAGATTAATCCATTGCCATTACTTTCTCTGATATTTCATTATTAGTGTGTAGAAATGCAACAGATTCCTGTATATAAATCTTGTATCTTGCTACCTTGTTGAATTCATTTATTAGTTCTAGTAGTTTTTGTGTGGAGTCTTTAGGATTCTCTATATAGAGTATCTTGTCATCTGTAAATAGTGATATTTTTACCTCTTTGAAAAGATTTGAATTTTTCATTCCAATTGGTCTTAAAGAGACATGTCCCAAAGGAGAAAATTTTCAGCAAGTATTTATTTGTCTGGGGCTTCCCTCATAGCTCAGTTGGTAAAGAATCCACCTGCAATGCAGAAGACCCAAGTTTGATTCCTGGGTCAGGAGGATCTGCTGGAGAAGGAATAGGCTACCCACTACCCACTATTTGTCTTTGACTTTTAAATAAGTTTATATTCTGGTTGGGTTTCCCTGGTGGCTCAGACAGTAAAGAATCCTGAGCCTGCAGTGCAGGAGACCTGGGTTCAAGCCCTGGGTTGGGAAGATCCCCTCAAAAAAGGATAGGCTGCACACTCCAGTATTCTTGGGCTTCCCTGGTGGCTCAGATGGTAAAGAATCCATCTGCAATGAGGGAGACCTGGGTTTAGTCCCTGGCTTGGGACAATCCCCTGGAGGAGGGCATAGCAACCCACTCCAATATTCTTGCCTGGAGAATCTCATGGACAGAGGAGCCTGGCGGGCTATGGTCCATGGGGATCTCAGAGTCAGACAAAAGTCCAACATGTTCTGGTTATTTATTTCTGTGTAATAAATTACCTCAAAGTGCAATTGAATTAAACAACTGTTCTATTTTGCTCAGGAATCTGGGTCAGGAATTGTGAAAGCACTCCCTGAACGGGTCTTACTTGGCAATTCTCATCTGTAAGCTGGAGCTGCTGTGACTGAAGTCTCAACTGGGCATGACACCCAAAAGGGCTCATTTATATGGTTGGTACTTGATATTGTTTTTTGTCTGGGATCTTTGAGGTAGTTGCATAGAGCACCTAAAGCGACTTCTCTAGTATGGTGGCCTCAGGATAGTCATACTTTTTTATAAGGTGCTGGCTTCTTAATGATCTAGTATTGGAAGTCACACAGCATCAGATCTTCTGCCCTCTTTTAGTCAAAGCAGTTACAATGTTGTCTAGATGAAAGAGGTAGGGAAATTGACCCCACCCCTCGATGAGAAGAGAGCTGACAGCACCTAATATATAAAGAAATACTGGAATGATCCAGTCAGGAGATCTAGAATGGATAAAAGTCAGGATCACTGTATTTCTTTGGCTAGTACATCGGCCAACATTTACCTGCTGGGTAGATATTGCAGAGAAATGAGAGGTCTAATTAAATAAGGCCTATTCAATTCTAGTTCTAAGATTTTTTTCACTTTACAGTAGTAATTCACATACTTGTTATGCTACTAGATTTGGCACACTATAGTAGGAGACTTTATAGGATAAGACTGTACGGAAATGAGATTTTAAATTCTTCTTCACAAATGAAAGCCAATATTCCCTTTTCATTATTTAAAAAATATAAAATAAAATTTAAAATAACACAGAATATCATGGAGTATTTTTAAAGTAATTGCAGTTAAGAAGAAAACATGCCCTGCTCTAACTCCTGAAATAGATGATCAGTGTTATAATTCAGTTTGTATCAGTAAGATTTATTTTCTGTTATTTAAATACATATATCAACAATGGTTGTTATATATATTTTAAAAAGTTTTAACAAGCAGTGGGTGAGGTGGATTAGTCTTTTTTCCCCTAAATTTATATATGTTTTATTTTTGATATATCATAATAAAATCATATTCCACTGCAGCAATTTACATGGGACAGNTTCCTTTTTTAAAATATAAATTTATTTTTTTAATTGGAGGTTAATTACTTTACAATATAGTATTGGTTTTGCCATACATCAACATGAATCTGCCACAGGTATACACGTGTTCCCCATCCTGAACCCCCCTCCTTCCTCTCTTCTTCTACCATCCTTTTGGGTCGTCCCTATTGATAGGAGGTGTTCAAGCTTATACAAAAACAAAAAGGCCACTTCTGCTGTTTTAATTCCCATCTTCATTTTCATGTTAGAAATGTGCATAGGCACCTCGACAGTCAGCCAGTCCCTTATCCACAATGATTACTTTAACAGTATCCCCCAATGCTTATCACGTCATTTTGTTTGACCTTCAGTTAACTAACTCTTGCTGATTTCTTTAGTTGTCTCCTAAGACAGGTTCTCTCACTTATATAGAGTGTAATGGAGATAATCTTGTAGGTCTTCTTTTTTTACTACATCTCAAAAATCCCATTAACAAAGTCTCTATTGTAATACTCATCTAATTATAACATGCTCCTTGCTGAGCTCAGAGGCCAAGCATTCTAATAAAACTGTGGTCCCGTACTGAGAAGTGGAAAGAAATACCTGTCATTCTCATTTCAGTAGTAAATTTTAATAAATTAGAGTCTGCAGAATTTTAAATCACCTTGGCAAAGGTAAAGTGAAAGGGTAAGTCTGCTACTGATCTGGGCAAGAATTAGGGATAAATATATAGCCTGTTTCCATTTTAACTGGATTCTGGCTTACATGTGCTAACCAAACCAGCCAAATGCTATTTTAGGAAGAAATCCTGGGATCCTCTGCCTCTGTGACTCTGTTCATTCAGTTCTTTTCTTCCCGAAGGCATTTTCCTTCTGTCATTGTTCAAATCCTACAGTCTCTTCAAAGTTCAACACAAATATTGCTGTACTTTAATTTTACTTAGCCAAAAATAGCCTTGCTCTCTCTCACCTTTGAAAGTAACAGAATTTTGTCTGTACTTACTAAGGCATAAAGGTCATTTTCTATCTTGCATACATTTATTTCTATGTCCATCTGTGATAGAATCTGCAGATAGTTGGTCATCTGATCAAACAGGGAGACTACATTTCCCAGCCTCCTTTGCACTTAGGTTTAGGGCAAGTGACTGAGTTCTAGCTAGGGGAATGTGGAGAAGCCTGGTTCATACAGTAGCTCACATGATTCTACTCTCTTTGCTTTTCAAACTCCTGCATATAGAATCCAATGAAGAATCTGAGAGGTCCCTTAAAAGTAGTGGAGCCGTAGAATGTAAGGATTGGGATCCCTTGGCCACCATAGGGAAGACTTCCTTCAGAAAACCAATTTCACCTGTGAAGTGAATAGGAACGCTTAATTATATTATGATCGATTTGGAGGACATTAACAACAGCTAGCACTAATGACCTTGATTAATGCAGTATATTCTGCCCTTCTTATAGGATGACTTAACTATGGTTGATATATCAAAGTTTCCCAGAGCCATGTTTCTAACCGTGACCTATTCCCCTGAGCATTAGATTTGTATTTTTGCTGTCTACTGTACATCTCCCCATGGGTGTCCCAAAGGCCTCCCAGACATAGCATTTACCAAGTAGCAACTAAGATGATCAAGTGTATGAGTTTCCTACAGTAGCTGCAATAAAGTCCACAAACTGGGTGATTTAAAACAGTGGAAATTTACTGGTAGGAAAGAATCCTTCTTGTCTCTTCTTGTTTCTAGTGATCGCTGTTGTCCTTGCCAATCCTTGGCTTGCCAGCTGTCTCATTCCAGTCTCTGCCTCTGTTATCACATGACCTTCTCCCTGTGTGTCTTTGTCTTTCTGTCGTGCTTTCCTCTTTTTTGAGGATACCAGTCATATTGGAGTGTGGCTTGCCCTAATGACTTGATCATAATTTGATGATACCTCCAAGACTATTTCCAAATAAGATCACTTACTGGGGGTTAGGATTTTAGCATATTTTTGGTAATCAAAATTCATATAACATGAACCCTCAGTTCAACTTAACAGAATCACTAGCATGTTCTCACTTGGTGCATGTGTGCTAAGTTACTTTGGTCGTGTCCAACTCTTTGAGACCCCATGGAGTGTAGCCCACCAGGCCCTCTGTCTATGGAATTTTCCAGGCAAGAACACTGGAGTGGGTTGCCATGACCTCCTCCAGGAGATCTTCCAGACCCAGGGATTGAACCCACATCTCTTATGTCTCCTGCATTGGCAAGCAGGTTCTTTACCACTAGCACCACCTGAAGCCCTGTCACTTGGTACTGAAACTTAAAAGTCACTCAGTATTTATAGCTCCTTCTTATACTTCTTTGATATGTCTTATTGATATGGTATTAGATTGCTCCCTTCAATTTCCCTTCCTATTATGTTCCATCACTGGTATAGATTTAGCCTCATGTTTTTTTTTTTTTTTCCCTTGCTGGAAACAAATTCCATTCTGTTTCTCTACACTTTTTCCATTTTCTTATGTCTTCTTAATCATCTAACAGTTCTGTTCAAAAAATTCAGTGGATCCAATTATACTTCCTCCCACCAGTAGCCCCTAAACTTACACAATCTCTTTTCACCATGATTTCCATTATGGTCCTGCTTTAGTTTTTTTGTTTGTTTGTTTTGTTTTTCTTTATTTAGAGTACTTGTGATGGAAATGACTTATGAGTATCTCAGGTGAAAAGTAGATAGTAGATAGATAGTAAAGTGGGTGAAGCCATAGTGACACTGAACCTGAGCCTCCAATACTTTGGCCATCTGATGCAACGAGCTGACTCATTGGAAAAGACCCTGATGCTGGGAAAGATTAAAGGCAAAAGGAGAAGAGGACAGCAGAGGGTGAGATGGTTAGATAGCATCATTGATTAAATGGATATGAATTTGAGTGATCTCCAGGAAACAGTGAAGGACAGGGAAGCTTGGTGTGCTGCAGTCTGTCGGGTCACATAGAGTCGGACATGATTTAGTGACTGAAAACCAACAACATATATTAAGCAAAACATTTATTATTTAAAATTCCTATAGAAGAGGAGAATTTTTATCTGATGCTCTTAAAACTCTCTTTAGCACTCTGCTTCCTTTTTCCATTAAATAATTTTTATAATACAGTGCTCGATAATATGAAATTTTTTATGAACAAAATTAATAAATGAGGTAGTAGAGTAGACTTTGGGATAGACTTGGATTAGGCATTAGATTTCATCTGATTTCAGAGTGTATTTAAGTGCTGGGAGTTGGCCCCTAGTTGTGGAAGACTGAGAAATGAATGGCAAGAATAGATTTCTGTGTTTGAGAATCTGATATTAAAGGAAAAATGATATATGGTGGCACTGGCTGAAAAATGAATTTCTGTTCTAGGACTATTTGAGCATATTTGGCATGGGTAAATGTCTATGACATAAGAAAAATTAAAGGCACTAAGAAAGGAAGATTACTGATGAACCAAGTATTGTAAGAAGCTGTCAGAAATAGGAGGCAGGTATTTGCTGTACCAAATTGACACTAAGAATGAAGATTCCTTCTAGAAATCTGGGAATGGTGTCTTCTGTCTGCCATTAGTCACTGATCTTAATCCAATTCTATTCTTTAAGGCTTGAGTAGCTTTTTATTTTTCTTGAAATACTTGTCTTTATAAAAGTTGTTTAGTCGCTAAGTTGCATCCAACTCTTTGCTACCCCACAGACTGTAGCCTGCTAGGCTCCTTTGTCCATGGAATTCTCCAACTAAGAATACTGGAGTGGGTTTGCCATTTCCTGCTCCAGTGGATCTTCCTGAGCCTGGGATCGAACCCAGGTCTCCTGCATGTGTCTCCTGCATTGCAGGAAGATTCTTTACCATCTGAGACACCAGGGAAGCGCAATATCTATAAAAGGGAATCACTATTAGCAAGTCCATTGATGAGTATTTTATTTTTAGTTCTACTGGGATAATCTTGTTTCAGTAATACAAAGTGATATGATACAGCTGTTAGCCTCTGAAAACATTGCATCAGGCTGACTTCTTAATCCAATGAAAAAAATAGAGACCTTGAAATAATAGAGAGGTTAAGAATGTGGGAGCCAGGCAGACATGAACATGGCTTCTACTCTTGTTACTTACTAGACATGGATTTTCAAAGTATTACTTAAACTAAATGTCAGTTTCATAATCTATAACTTAAAGAAATCTCAAACTCGTGGGGTTGTAATAGTAAAATATTACCATGGAAACTGGCACCCAAGAAGCCTTATATTACAGACATGATTTCTATTATTACTTTAATATTCTTTCTTAGTTGATGTACATGATTGTAAATGAAAGGTTCAAGCAAGGATGATTTCATTCTTTTTTGCATGTGTTTCATTTTGTTTATATGGAAGCAAAATATTTTAAAAGTTTTAATAATTATTAAAAGTATACTATGATACTATTTCAGAGATATAATGTAATAATAGCACAAATAATAATTTAATTTATATTCACATACTACTTGTTTTCAGGGCTTTATGAAAAGCCCCCGTAAATGAAATGAGTCTCTTCACATTTTAATTATTTGGTCTCAGGGTATATAATTTGTGCTATCAGTATTCCTTCAGGTAAAATAATATGCTTAAGTCTACCAGTCAAGTATATAACAAGAGATAACCTATTCCAAATGGTTTTGATTTCCTATTTACATGCAGAAAGTAGTATTTCTTCAACACCTTAAAAATTAAGAAACTGGGTCAGAATTAATGGTTGCAAAAATCTCAAAAGATTCAGATGGCATCTCTGAGGTATTGATCGCTGCTGCTGCTGCTAAGTCACTTCAGTTGTGTCGGACTCTGTGCCACCCCATAGACGGCAGCTCACCAGGCTCCCCCGTCCCTGGGATTCTCCAGGCAAGAGAATGGGTTGCCATTTCCTTCTCCAATGCATGAAACTGAAAAGTCAAAGTGAAGTCGCTCAGTTGTGTCTGACTCAGCGACCCCATGGACCACAGCCTACCAGGCTCCTCCATCCATNGGCAGCTCACCAGGCTCCCCCGTCCCTGGGATTCTCCAGGCAAGAGAATGGGTTGCCATTTCCTTCTCCAATGCATGAAACTGAAAAGTCAAAGTGAAGTCGCTCAGTTGTGTCTGACTCAGCGACCCCATGGACCACAGCCTACCAGGCTCCTCCATCCATGGTTTTTTCCAGGCAAGAGTACTGGAGTGGGGTGACGTTGCCTTCTCTGGAGGTACTGATTAAATTGGAATAAAACATTTTCCTAAGAATTAATGTTTTGATACAGGAAGCACTAAATGATTTGTCATTTCCAGACCTTTTATATATTAGTCTAGAAGCTTGTCATTTTAAAATTTATCTTCTTTTTCCTTTCTTTAACCAACAGCAACAAAAAAACTGGAACGAGATTCTTTAGTTTTTTTTTTTTTTTTAAAGGAGCGTGGGTGTTTAAGTCAAGGTAGAATTTAAAGAGCAGAGTAATTGCTTAGTACAAGAATATAAGAATATTGTTATAGAGGCAAGTCTTTATGAAGGCAAAATTGTTTTCCAAGTCATGACTCTCAAGACCTATCACATAAATAAATTAACTGAATTTTAAAAATTAATCATAAGTAAAAGAAACAGCCAAAAGAAGCATGACAGGGGGAATCTATGCTAATCTATGCACCATTATTTTTTCCTATAAGTAAAAATTGAAATGAATTGTAAAAGCCAATGAAGCAGCAAAAAGATGGTTGGCTATAAATCCCTGCCAATGTCCTAGATATGTCATTCTCCATGAAAGGCATGCGTTCTGACGTTGCATTTCCCATTAGCAGATGGGGCAGCCGAACACCAATGTATGTGCTTGCCTGGCTCATTAGCATGTCATCATTTATAACTTTCCACTGCCCTGTGGCATTATAGCACCCGCCTCCCAGATGAGGAATATGCAACAGTAATAATTTTTTGATAACACCCTCGTAATTACATGACCCTTGAAGGGCTTCTTTTCAAAATTCAAACCTCACCTTCCCTTGCTTGAGTGTGAATCTAATCTCATTCTTGGCTTGGAACCTGGTTATTAACTTTCCTTTTCTTGACAGATATGGTGGGTGATGGTAGGATGAGTCAGAGAGAAAGGTCAAAAAGAAGGAAGTTGAAACCAATAGATTTGCTGCAAGCAGCCTCAAGAGAGGAAGTTAAAAGATGCTTACCTCTTGGAAAATTAACAGTCACTGAAGATAGCCTCTACTCAGTGACTTAATTTTTATTCTAAATGAAAAAACGATATCTTTTGAATTAAAGGGATTATGTTAAGAACAGAAAAAAAAATATTTACTGGATTTCATATGTGAACATATATATATTTAAGGCTCAAGTAAGATGGCTTGTGATCTTTCAGTAGCATTTGTTTAACAATTTGGAAATCCCCTTGTATTGTATATTTTAGAAATTTAGAATTTAATTTAAAGGAAACTGTCCGAATGCAAAGGAAACAAGTCAAAGACAGTTCATGATTGGCTGTGACACACAGTATCTTAAGTAAAGCCTTGGTTCATCTTTTGTTTTGTTTATTTTTTTTAAGGCTCTTACGTATATAATGAAAATCCCTAGATTAAAGCCTTTTGTCTTGAAATTGTTGGCTATCAATATACAAATTAGAATACTTACTTACATAGGTCAATCAATAAGTGTTCAAAACCAAACTTTAAATGATGTTAGATTCTTACTTAGTAAATCTTAATGCTTCATTGCTAATCACTAAGCTCTTTTAGAAAGGGGAGTCATGAACAATGACCCTTTCTCTGTTGTAGATTCCACTCTTAGTAAACTTCGCTCCCTGCTCTACCTTGGTAGAGAGCCACCCTGTCATGCCATCCCATTAGCCACAAATGCGCTGAACAATTCCATGCAAGTGCTATTTACATACAGAGAAATATGGACGTTGCCCCTTAAGTTAGACAATGCAGCAGCTCTACCATGATAAGTTATTAAGCATTTATTTTTGCCACACGTTTGGCTAGGTCCTTAAGATATAAGATAAATAAAATTTACATGGCCCAGTTTCATTGTGATAATTAAATGCTAAAAGTGGGGTGAGATGTTGCTCATTTCACAAAGAAATGCAAAGTAATAAGCATTACAAAAAGGGTGAAGGAGAGGGTTAAAGTTTAGAACTGTGTTATCCAATATGATAGCCACTAACTAAGCACAAGCTGGAATCAAGATTGCCAGGAGAGATATGAATAACCTCAGATATGCCGATGACACCACCCTTATGGCAGAAAGCAAAGAGGAAATAAAGAATCCTTCTTGATGTAAGTGAAAGAGGAGAATGAAAAAAATGGCTTAAAATTCAACGTTCAGAAAATGAAGATCATGTCATCCGATCCCATCACTTCATGGCAAATAGATGGGGAAACAATGGAAACAGACTTTATTTTCTTAGACTCCAAAATCACTGCAGATGGTGAGTGCAGCCATGAAATTAAAAGGAGCTTGCTCCTTGGAAGAAAAGCCATGACAAACCTAGACAGCGTATTTACTTTGCCAACAAAGGTCTGTCTAGTCAAAGCTATGGTTTTTCCAGTGGTCATGTATGGATGTAAGAGTTGGACTCTAAAGAAAGCTGAGTGCCGAAGAACTGATGCTTTTGAATTGTGGTGTTGGAGAAGACTCTTGAGAGTCCCTTGGACTGCAAGGAGATCCAACCAGTCCATCCTAAAGGAAATCAGTCCTGAATAGTCATTGGAAGGACTGATGCTCAAGTTGAAGCTCCAATACTTTGGTCATCTGATGCAAACAACTGACTCATTGGAAAAGACCCTGATGCTGGGGAAGATTGAAGGTGGGAGAAGGGGATGGCAGAGGATGAGACAGTTGGATGGCATCACCGATTCAATGGACATGAGTTTGACCAAGCTCTAGGAGTTGGTGATGGACAGGGAAGCCTGGCGTGCTGTAGTCCATGGGGTCACAAAGAGTCGGACACGACTGAACAACTGAACTGAAATATAAATAAAATTTTAAAATTCAGTTCCTCAGTCACAGTCGCCACATTCCAAATCCTCAGTAGCTACATGTGGCTATTGACTACCATACTGGATAGCAAAATATAGAACATGTCTATCATTGCTGAAAGTTCTGTTGGACAGTGCTGAATAATGTAACAGATGAGATCAGGGACAACTTCCTTTAGGAAGTAAGAGCTGAATTGAGAATTGAAAGATGGGCAAGGATTAACTAAGTAAAAGGGAATTTTGAAAAAAATGGCAAGTGTTTTCTTTCCCATAAAACATTAGAAATTTCTAGTTTCTCAGATTTGACATTAATTTCGAAAAAATAAAATCATTACCTGAAAAGGTGCAATTTGATTTCAGAGACTAAAAATTTGTAAATGTGGTAAAAATAACACTCATATGACAGTTAGATGAACTGTAAGAGAACAATAGTTTTAATATTTACATATAAAAAGACTGGGGAGTTAAGATTGTTGTTGTTTAGTCCCTAAGTCATGTCTGACTCTTTGAAACCTCATGGACTGTAGCCTACCAGGCTCCTCTGTCCATGGGATTCTCCAGGCAAGAATAGTGGAGTGGGTTGCCATTTTCTCCTCCAGGGGATCTTCCCAGGGATTGAACCCACGCCTCCTGCATTGCAGGCGAATTCTTTACCACTGGCCACCTGGGAAGCCCCATATCACCATGTACTCTAGTTCTAATAGGTTAAGTTCCAACAGTAGCTGAGTTAGAAAATATAATGTAGGCATTGTGCTTCTTAACACAATATTGCTTCCATTTCCTGAAATAGTCTTAAATTATTTGGCCAATTCTAAACACTTTTTAAAGTTAAAATTTGCATGTATTTTCATGCGAAGAGTTGACTCATTGGAAAAGACTCTGATGCTGGGAGGGATTGGGGGCAGGAGGAGAAGGGGACCACAGAGGATGAGATAGCTGGATGGCATCACGGACTCGATGAACATGAGTCTGAGTGAACTCTGGGAAATGGTGATGGACGGGGAGGCCTGGCGTGCTGCGATTCATGGGGACGCAAAGAGACCGACACAACCGAGGGACTGAACTGAACTGAACTGAACTGACCTGATGAATATATATAACAATCCTATCAAATTGTTCAACTAAGTGAATGACAAAATTATTCAGCTGTAATGTTGCTTCAACAACAACAATGTTGCCTTAATTACTCAAAGCTCTGAACATTAATGGTTGAAAAAGCGAACAGACATAATGTTTTACATGTCTAGTTACAATTTAAGGTGCAGTTTGATTTTCTCTGTTGAAAGGTCATGAGTAATATGCACTATTGTTATTTCCATCTATTAATATTTGCTAAGTGAAATGTGAATGTGATTATCAGAGTGGTTCAATATGTGCTTGCTGCTTAAGGTAAAGGATTACTTCCAATATTTATAGATTGAACTTGATTTGCTTGAGGCTTACAAAATAGAATATAGTGATTTGTCCTGTGATGAATTATGCTGTCCATTTATAAACATATTTTTAAATAATTTGATTAAATAAAAGATGTAACGTTGCTACTGAGGTCTGTTTTAATATTGAGAAAGTTATTATTTTTATTCTGCTAAACAATGACCTGTTTTTCTACAGTATCTTGTAGAGTTGTTGTTCTGTCACTAAGTTGTACTTACTACATAATTTATTCTATGAATGTATAAAGATAACAAGTTAAATTAACTTCATTGTGCTTTCGTATCAAGATTCAATGCAGATCGAATTCATCTAGAGAGATTATGTCAGAAGAAAAAGCCTAAGTAAACTTCTTCAAATGGGGAAACTGGACTACATTCATTCAAAGAACATTTGCTGAGGACATACTTTGTGACAGACACACCTGTGGATACTACAACAAAAGCAATAATAAAAAGAAACAATAAGCCTTTAGTACTTATTAATTACCTACTTTCATAGAGCTTAAATTCTATAATGAGAAAAGAGACAGTAAAGAAAATAAATAAGTAAAACACTTTTGTTAGATGGTAGTGTTATAGAGAAACATAAGGCAAGGAAGAGGAACAAGGAGTATTAAGGAAGGTTTGATGTTTTTAAAAGAAGGGCCATGAAAGGTCTTATTTTGAGGGTGATTATTTGAATAAAAATGAGAAGCAGATGAGGGAGTAACTAAGGCATGTGCATTTCCAGAGAAAAAGCAATATAGGCAGACACAACAGCAGATGCTAAGGTCATGAATTGAGCAAGTGATTAAAGAGTCAAGGAATCACAAAGGGAATAGGTGCCTGGAGAAGAGTCATCAGAATGGAGTTAAGAGGATGAGGCCAGAGACTTGAAGAGGGAAAAATTCCTGACATTTGTTAGTCATTATAATGGCTTTAGTCTCTACTCTGGTAGAGGGTGCTGGAGAGTTTTGAATTGTGAAGTGATACAATCTAATTTATTTTTCAGTTTCATTCTGGATACTTTGTTGAGAATAGACTAGAGTAAGGAAAGTTAGAAGTAGGTTAGAAAACGATTGCAGTGGTCCAGGTCAGAAGTGAGTGAGATTCTGCATATGTTTCGAACTTACATCCCATAAAGTTTGTTAACAGATTGCATGAAAGACATTGAAAAAGAGAGGAGTCGAAACCAACTACAAGGTTTTTCGCCTAAATAACTAGACAGAGGGAATTGCCAATAATTGGCTTGAGGAAGACTGAAGAACAGGTTTGTGAAGCAAGATGAACAGCTGAGTTCTCTTCATTTAAAGTGCAAAATGTCTCTTAATCATCCAAGGGAAGATGCTGAGTAACCAGTTGGATATAAGAGAGTAATTCAGAGAAGAGGAACTGCCTGGAGTTGATTCAGAGACTGTTTTTAAAGCTTCCTGACACCAAAGTTGAAGGGTTAGAAAGGGAAGAGGTCTAATGGTAACCCTAAACTAGAAGTCTCTGACATGAGTAGTAAATACCGAAAATGACTGAGATGGTACAGCCAGTGAGTGTAATTGGGGTTTCCTGCAGCCATGTTTTTAAAAAGTCAAACTCATAGAAATAGAAAAATGGTGGTTGCCAAGCGCTGGGGGATGGAGGAAATTCAGAAAATTCGGTCAAAAGGTGCAAATTTCCAGTTATAAGAGGAATTAAGTTCTGAGGATCTAAAGTACAGCACAGATAATGGTATTTTATTATATACTTTAAAGTTGTGATGGAGAAGGAAATGGCAACCCACTCCAGTAATCTTGCTTGGAAAATTCCATGGGTGGAAGAACCTGGTAGGCTACAGTCCATGGGGTCGCAAAGAGTCAGACACGACTGAGCGACATTTACTTTACATTAAAGTTGTGAAGAGAGTAAGTCTAAATGTTCTGATCATGTACACACAAAAAGCAGTTATGTAAGATGATGGATATATTAAATAAACTTACTGTGATAACAATTTTGCAATATATACATGAATCAAGTCACCATGTCATACACCTTAAACTTATGAGTGTTACATGTCAATCATATCTCGATAAAGCTGGCAGGGAGAAAGTATTTCAATGAGAAGACTGTGAATATTTGTCAAATACTGCTGATAGGTTAAGAAAGATTACCATGCCAGATTTAGTAATGTGTAGATCATCAATGAGCTAATGAAAATAATTTTGGAAACATGGTGGTTGAAAAACCTAATTGGGAGTTGGATTTAAGAGCCATCAGAAGGAAAAACAACAGAGGTAATGAGCAGATGCTCAGCTCCTTCAGGAACTGTGATACATAAAAGGATAAAGAGAAATGGAATGACATCTAGAGAAGTAAACAGGAACAAAAGCAACTTTTTAAAGCAGAAATAGATATCAGCATGTTTGTGGGATCAATAGAACAGACTAGGTGAAAGGGAAAATGATGCAGGAGACAAAGACAAGAATAGTGGGAATAATAGCCTTGAGTAAGTCATCTATGAGGAACCTTGCCTTGGGGATACAGGTTGTCCTATTGAGAGAGTAACAGGCAGGAAGTCTAGGGGTCCCCAAATGGAGAAAATAGGCTGCAGTGTCAGACGCTTTTTATCTCTCTCTTAAGTGGCAGGAGGAAACAAACTACAAGTGTCAGACTTTTTCCCCTTCTTTATACAAAATTAAAAAGAGGTTTCTTTTAAAACTCTGTGTTGTCATGACAATACCTGGTTCCACCTGAACTTTTCTCAAACCTTCAACTAACCAATGCACTTTTCTTATGGAAATGTTTTTCTTAAGCTACGTTAATGAACTATGTATTTACCTTAGACTCTGTCTTTCTTCAAGTTGGTTCTGCCTAAGACTCAGAACCAATAATGGCTCAACAAACCAGNTCAAACCTTCAACTAACCAATGCACTTTTCTTATGGAAATGTTTTTCTTAAGCTACGTTAATGAACTATGTATTTACCTTAGACTCTGTCTTTCTTCAAGTTGGTTCTGCCTAAGACTCAGAACCAATAATGGCTCAACAAACCAGTATGTTTTACTTATGGAAATGTTCTCTTAAGCTATGTTAATGAAACTATGTATTTGCTCAGAAACCTGCCTTTCTTCANTATTTTGCCTCAAACCACACTGTTAGGTTTTCTTTGAAATTGCTCCAGTTTCCCACAAATGTAACAACATGTGAAGAATATAAAAGCAGAAAAATCTATTTTTCACGTTCATTTTGCTTATAATGCTGTAGAAAAGAAAGCAAATACTAATTATCTTGTTTACAGTCATCTAATTATTGGCAGGAGAGGGACTAAAAGCCTCCCCCAGCAATGTCTCTCTAGATGTAAAATAAACACTGCAATTAAGAAAAAAGGCAGGAACTTGACAGAAAAATGGTTTCCTAATTTGACCATTCTGGGTGCTTAAAGTTGTTGTCCAAAAAGAACTAGTACTTTAATAAAGAGCCCAAATCAAATGAGAAAAGTTACTGAGAATTCTTTCTAATGCGTAGTGTCCTGACGGAACAAACAGATAACGCAGGCTCTCTTGTCATTTACCAAACCTCACAGTAAAAAATCCTGCTAGTAGAGACAGTTTAATAATTTTAATCTATTTTTTTTTGCCTCCAGCAACAAAGAGTTCATGTAACAAAAGTACCCATGGAGAACTAGTCTTCCAGACATATCAGTGCAACACTAAAATAATGTTATGAAGTGATGGCCATAATAATAGCTGACAGCTGTTGCCCACTTACTCTATGTCGACCACTATTTGAAGTGTTGAGCATGATCATGGCATCTGGTCCCATCACTTCATGGGAAATAGATGGGGAAACAGTGGAAACAGTGTCAGATTTTATATTTTTGGGCTCCAAAATCACTGCAGATGGTGACTGCAGCCATGAAATCAGAAGACACTTACTCCTTGGAAGGAAAGCTATGATCAACCTAAATAGCATATTCAAAAGCAGAGAAATTACTTTGCCAACAAAGGTCCATCTAGTCAAGGCTATGGTTTTTCCAGTCGTCATATATGGATGCGAGAGTTGGACTGTGAAGAAAGCTGAGTGCCAAAGAATTGATGCTTTTGAACTGTGGTGTTGGAGAAGACTCCTGACAGGCCCTTGGACTGCAAGGAGATCCAACCAGTCCATTCTGAAGGAGATCAGCCCTGGGTGATCTTTGGAAGGACTGATGTTGAAGCTGAAACTCCAGTACTTTGGCCACTTCATGCGAAGAATTGATTCACTGGAAAAGACTCTGATGCTGGGAGAGATTGGGGGCAGGAGGAAAAGGGGACGACAGAGGTGAGATAGCTGGATGGCATCACCGACTCATGGATGTGAGTTTGAGTGAACTCCAGGAGATGGACAGGGAGGCCTGGCATGCTGCAGTTCATGGGGTCGAAAGAGTCGGACACGACTGAGCGACTGAACTGAACTGAAGCCATAAATGGGCATTCAATGTAGAATCCCATTAGAACTAATCTCGAGGGGCTCAAAAGAAGACCAGAAATCATACTAAGACGTCTTAGTATCATTAATGGTTTTCTTGGCTCCATTCCATGCACATGGCAACAAAAGCTTTGTTTTCATCATGAAAGGCTTGAAAGACGAGAATTTGGGTTGTGTCCAGAGGAAGTAAATCTGTTTTGTTCTACACAGAGCAATTAAACAAGGGGATAAAATAGTCACCCAACAGTTAAAAGTCTGAAACAGAACTGAAAGAATCCCAAATAGGACTGAAAACAGTGTCTATTCAACTATCTTTTGGCCTCATTTGCCTTAACAATTCTATTTGTGGTGTCCCAAGTGGAAGTATCTTGTATTTTAAAGGTAGAATTCAACAAGATGTATGTTATAGAAGAAATTATTTCCAAGAGAAAACATTAGTGTAGCTTAGAATTCATTACTAATCATATCCTATACTCTATAGTGTACAGTTGTAGGGCCTTTTGAGGAATAGATGAAGGCAAAGTTAAGATAATTAAGACTTTCAATACCCAGTGATCTCTAGCAGGTTTACCAGTGACTACCTGTTAGGTAAAAGATGACCAGGACACCAAGAGAGTGTCTAACAGGCTTTAATGGGAAGCGCTCCAGGGCGGGGTTCCCAGACCCGAACAGGTCAGGTCGAGGAAGTCAATGCACCCGGACCATGTTAGAAGTTTGTATATGCACGCTGCGAGGGATGGCCGGGTTAGTGGATGGGGGTTTGGATAGGTTGCCAGTTCGCGGCGTCGCGGGCTGATAGGTCTTTCTATGCGGCTGGGGCGGGGC
>SJYV01015675.1:0-25763 GCA_006410875.1 Neotragus pygmaeus | reverse complement strand
CATCTCATTAGAACTGATTCAAATGTATTCTTTTTAATGGCTGAGTAATACTCCATTGTGTATATGTATGTATACAGTACATATGTATGTATATGTACCAGTCCATTCTAAAGGAGATCAGTTCAGGGTGCTCTTTGGAAGGACTGATACTAAAGCTGAAACTCTAATACTTTGGCCGCCTCATGCGAAGAATTGACTCATTGGAAAAGACTCTGATGCTGGGAGGGGTTGGGGGCAGGAAGAGAAGAGGACAACAGAGGATGAGATGGCTGGATGGCATCACTGACTCAATGGACGTGAGTTTGTGTGAACTCCAGGAGTTGGTGATGGAAGGGAGGCCTGGCATGCTGCGATTCATGGGGTCACAAAGAGTTGGACACTACTTAGTCACTGAACTGAACTGAACTGAACTGAGGTGAGAATAATGAATAAGATACGTATGAACTGCATTTTCAGGTACAAGTTTAGGACAAGAAATACAACAATTTGTTATTTTGTTTCTATAAATCGAAACCAGAGAGTAACTCAATCCTTGGAAATACATTTGTCATGTAACAAAACAGACTACAAAATGGTTTTTTCCTACTAGTATTGCTCACTCCCACAGGTCCTTTTTCAGACAAATCACATTGATCATTATTATTTTATCTGAAAAAAATCCTGTTATGCTTTTTCTGCCTAATTGACTTATTCATAAAAGAGGGAGGTTGGCCAAGTCAGGTTGGTAGAGTTAGAATTAAGTTAATATATATTTATCATATGATGGATTCAAAATTTAAATTATCCAGAGACAGGGACTTATTTTGCCTCAAACCACACTGTTAGGTTTTCTTTGAAATTGCTCCAGTTTCCCACAAATGTAACAACATGTGAAGAATATAAAAGCAGAAAAATCTATTTTTCACGTTCATTTTGCTTATAATGCTGTAGAAAAGAAAGCAAATACTAATTATCTTGTTTACAGTCATCTAATTATTGGCAGGAGAGGGACTAAAAGCCTCCCCCAGCAATGTCTCTCTAGATGTAAAATAAACACTGCAATTAAGAAAAAAGGCAGGAACTTGACAGAAAAATGGTTTCCTAATTTGACCATTCTGGGTGCTTAAAGTTGTTGTCCAAAAAGAACTAGTACTTTAATAAAGAGCCCAAATCAAATGAGAAAAGTTACTGAGAATTCTTTCTAATGCGTAGTGTCCTGACGGAACAAACAGATAACGCAGGCTCTCTTGTCATTTACCAAACCTCACAGTAAAAAATCCTGCTAGTAGAGACAGTTTAATAATTTTAATCTATTTTTTTTTGCCTCCAGCAACAAAGAGTTCATGTAACAAAAGTACCCATGGAGAACTAGTCTTCCAGACATATCAGTGCAACACTAAAATAATGTTATGAAGTGATGGCCATAATAATAGCTGACAGCTGTTGCCCACTTACTCTATGTCGACCACTATTTGAAGTGTTGAGCATGATCATGGCATCTGGTCCCATCACTTCATGGGAAATAGATGGGGAAACAGTGGAAACAGTGTCAGATTTTATATTTTTGGGCTCCAAAATCACTGCAGATGGTGACTGCAGCCATGAAATCAGAAGACACTTACTCCTTGGAAGGAAAGCTATGATCAACCTAAATAGCATATTCAAAAGCAGAGAAATTACTTTGCCAACAAAGGTCCATCTAGTCAAGGCTATGGTTTTTCCAGTCGTCATATATGGATGCGAGAGTTGGACTGTGAAGAAAGCTGAGTGCCAAAGAATTGATGCTTTTGAACTGTGGTGTTGGAGAAGACTCCTGACAGGCCCTTGGACTGCAAGGAGATCCAACCAGTCCATTCTGAAGGAGATCAGCCCTGGGTGATCTTTGGAAGGACTGATGTTGAAGCTGAAACTCCAGTACTTTGGCCACTTCATGCGAAGAATTGATTCACTGGAAAAGACTCTGATGCTGGGAGAGATTGGGGGCAGGAGGAAAAGGGGACGACAGAGGTGAGATAGCTGGATGGCATCACCGACTCATGGATGTGAGTTTGAGTGAACTCCAGGAGATGGACAGGGAGGCCTGGCATGCTGCAGTTCATGGGGTCGAAAGAGTCGGACACGACTGAGCGACTGAACTGAACTGAAGCCATAAATGGGCATTCAATGTAGAATCCCATTAGAACTAATCTCGAGGGGCTCAAAAGAAGACCAGAAATCATACTAAGACGTCTTAGTATCATTAATGGTTTTCTTGGCTCCATTCCATGCACATGGCAACAAAAGCTTTGTTTTCATCATGAAAGGCTTGAAAGACGAGAATTTGGGTTGTGTCCAGAGGAAGTAAATCTGTTTTGTTCTACACAGAGCAATTAAACAAGGGGATAAAATAGTCACCCAACAGTTAAAAGTCTGAAACAGAACTGAAAGAATCCCAAATAGGACTGAAAACAGTGTCTATTCAACTATCTTTTGGCCTCATTTGCCTTAACAATTCTATTTGTGGTGTCCCAAGTGGAAGTATCTTGTATTTTAAAGGTAGAATTCAACAAGATGTATGTTATAGAAGAAATTATTTCCAAGAGAAAACATTAGTGTAGCTTAGAATTCATTACTAATCATATCCTATACTCTATAGTGTACAGTTGTAGGGCCTTTTGAGGAATAGATGAAGGCAAAGTTAAGATAATTAAGACTTTCAATACCCAGTGATCTCTAGCAGGTTTACCAGTGACTACCTGTTAGGTAAAAGATGACCAGGACACCAAGAGAGTGTCTAACAGGCTTTAATGGGAAGCGCTCCAGGGCGGGGTTCCCAGACCCGAACAGGTCAGGTCGAGGAAGTCAATGCACCCGGACCATGTTAGAAGTTTGTATATGCACGCTGCGAGGGATGGCCGGGTTAGTGGATGGGGGTTTGGATAGGTTGCCAGTTCGCGGCGTCGCGGGCTGATAGGTCTTTCTATGCGGCTGGGGCGGGGCGGCTTTAGCTGCGAAGTGTGCTGTCATTGGTCCCCGGGATCCAGGAGGCTCCCTCCGTTAGGGACTTCCCTCGCCAGCAGGGGAGAGGAGGGGCGGCTCATCATGGCAACCGGTGAAGTGTGCTGTCATTGGTCCCCGGGATCTGGGAGGATCCTTCCATTAGGGACATTCTCGCAGGCGGGAGGCAGAGGAGGGGCGGCTCATCATGGCCCCTGGGGTCCGACCTTACACTACCATTATATGGTAGTGACTTCCCAGGTGGCTCAGATGGTAAAGCATCTGCCTACAATGCGGGAGACCCAGGTTCAATTCCTGGGTAGGGAAGATCCCCTGGAGAAGGAAATGGCATCCCACTCCAGTATTCTTGCCTGGAAAATCCTGGATGGACGATCCTGGTAGGCTACAGTTCATGGAGTCGCAGAGAGTCGGACACAACTGAGCGACTTCACTTCACTTCACTTCACTTCACCATTATATAGCATGCTGTCCCATTCTTTGAACCCTGAGTCACAATGGCGATAACTCCTGGTGTGCTTGACAAATAGGGATGAAGAGGAGAAAACAGTGAAATGCATTGTATATGCAAGTAGAAAATTTAAATCTATTTTTAAAAGTAAACTGAAACTGGATGAGAAGGACAATATTCAAAGAGTCCTATGAGACTGTAACTAAAATATATATTGTTAAAGGAAAGGAATTACTTCCTCATTAATTTATTCAAATGAAAAATAAACAAATACTATACAAACTGAACTGATACAATCTATAGACACATAAAACACTTTCAAGTCAAATGTGTATGTTCTTTCTAGTTGGAAAAAAAAATAAGTTTGAGGCCACTATATGACTTTGAAAGTTTTACTTAAGTTTTAATACTCATCTGAGTAATACCTTATATACATATAATTATTTGAGTGCACTGGGTCTTTGTTGCTATATGCGAGCTTTCTCTAGTTGTAGTGAGCAGGAGCTACTCTCTAGTTGCAGTGTGTAGGCTTCTCGTTGAGGTGGCTTCTCTTGTTGTGGAGCATGGGCACTAGGGCATGCCAGCTTAGCAGCTATGGCTCCTGGGCTTAGTTGCTCCATGGCATGTGGGATCTTCCTGGATTAGAGATCAAACCCACATCTCCTGCATTGGCAGGCAGATTCTTTACCACTGAGCCACAAGGGAAGCCCTGAATAATATCTTTAAAATTATTAAAAAAGAAAAAAACAGTGTGTCTTGAGAGTAAGAAGAAATGTATCTCATCTATGCAAAATTAATTTTCAAAATACAGATCAAGGTGATAAAATCCGATATTGTGAAAATTAGCAGTTGCTTTTTCTACATAGGCCAAAAATACCCATGTATTGTTATTATCCAAAGTTTGCAGATGTTCTCAATCCTGAGCCATTTATTTACAACACTTTGTTACTGTTTTTTTGCTCTTTCAACTTCAGCACACAAAAAAAGAAGTCTAGAATACAGAATCTGGAGAAAACATTAACTACTTTATTTTCCGATGAACAACAACAATAAAAAGCAAATCCTGGAGCCTGTGAAGAGAAAATGAAAGTTTGTTTAAAACAAATCTTGGGTTTGATTCCCTCCCCCCTTCCAGATGTCAGACCCATGATACAAACTCATGGATTGGAATCTGCTACTTGAAAGAAGCAGTTGGCTGTGGAGAGAGCCAAAGATGCATTTTTATAGCCAGCAAAGGTTTGAATTATTCATAAGGGAAAAACTTTTTCTTTTTTAAGAGATAAATCAGCTACCAAACTGCTGAAGTGAATTAAAGTAAGCTGGTCAACAAAAATAAGGACAGTAAAGACTCCAAAGAATGAGGATAGCAAAATACTCTTGGACTTAGCACTTCACTGGAGTGGGAGGGAAGGGTGGAAGACCTTGTATAAAAATCTTTGTCTTAAAGAACAATATGAACGTTTGGGTTGGAATTTTCCTTGCAGCACTATTACTTGTGAATATTACCCTGCTAAATGTGTGTTCCTTAAATATTGCCAAGTGAGATTTTCCATTCCTAAAACAAATGCTGAAAAACATCATCTTCAGTGAGTGAGCCCATTAATATTTTGAATATAACAATATCTCACATTCTTTGGATGTGTTGATAAAGCCCTAGGTTCTTGTCTCTGAAGGTTAGAAGAAACATAATAAATATTTATGATTCCCTGGCAATTTGGCTGTGGAACAACATTTTGATAGAGTTTTTGATGATTGAGAAGATTTTTAAAGCCTGTTTTCACAAATCTTTTAATGCTTTCACTTTTAAAAACCTGAGCAAGCAAATATCCATCTGTAAATACAAAATAATCTCCAAAACTTCCTTGGTGTAATTTGCTATACAAAAGATTTTACAACTTCTCAAAATATGTAACAATACATGTGAGTATACATGCATTTTTATAATACATTTTATGTAACAGTTATCCCAACATTTCCTTTCTTTTATATCTCTGTCTGAAATGTACAAGCATATACACTCATTCCTTTTTGTGAAAAAAAAAAAAAAGACATTTGACCTGTCTTCTGGCTCCTCTTTGAATATTTATATTAATCTGAAATGCTCTCAATGAATGTTGCATTTTCAGCTAAGTGTGCTCTGTAAATAGTGCATTGGATAATCATAATCTGGAATGAGCAAAGCTAGTAAAGAGAATAAATATTGATGAGGATGATGACAGAATAGACTTGTGAGGAATGGAGTCTAGAATGAAGACTGAGGTTTTGACAATAACATGTAGAGTAATGGAATATCAGGAAGAGTGAAGTGTCACCAATATTATTGCCAAATAAAGCCACAAGGAAGGAGCACTTTGGGAGTGGTGCCTGTATGTGAATCTACCTGAAGCTCTGGGAGCTAATGCTTGCTGATCTGAGGTAGAGCTGAGGTAATAATAATAGAAATAATGTGTGCAATAAATGTAATGCACTCAAATTATCCTGAAAACATTGCCCCCCTACCAGTCCATGGAAAAATTGTCTTCCGTGAAATCGGTCCCTGGTGCCAAAAAGATTGGGGACTGAAGGTTGTAAGATTTGTGTGATTGATCAACATGGAGCAGTGAAATGTCAGTCTCTTTTTCAGAACATTACATTGAACAGGGTATTAAAGTTCAATGGTAGTGTCAGTGGATCAACTAGTCAGTAAGATTTACAGGGACTCCATTATCTACTTAATACAATAATGATTGCTTTTATCTAGTGTTACTGTCAGAAAGTCGGAAAAGGCAATGGCAACCCATTCCAGTACTCTTGCCTGGAAAATCCCATGGACGGAGAAGCCTGGTAGGCTGCAGCCCATGGGGTCGCAGAGTCAGACACAATTGAATGACTTCACTTTCACTTTTCGCTTTCATGCATTGGAGAAGGAAATGGCAACCCACTCCAGTGTTCTTGCCTGGAGAATCCCAGGGATGGGGGAGCCTGGTGGGCTGCCATCTATAGGGTTGCATAGAGTCGGACATGACTAAAGCAACTTAGCAGCAGCAGCAGCAGCAGCTGTCAGAAAGTAACTCAATACTTCCCACAGAAATAAACAAGAATAGTTGATCTGACCCTATTCTCCACAGAGTGGTTCCTGTAAAAACAGATGAGTGGCCAGGGTAAGTCCCTCCCCCCGCCACATTTAAAAAAATCATTTCATGGGGATATATTTGACATAAAGAAATTGCATACATTTCAAATGTCAGTTCAGTCACTGAGTTGTGCCTGACTCTGTGACCCCATGGACCGCAGCATGCCAGGCTTCCTTGTCCATCACCAACTCCTGGAGCTTGCTCAAAGTCATATCCATTGAGTCCACGATGCCATCTAACCATCTCATCCTGATGTTTTTTGGTGTGAAAGGATTACCTTTTTATGTGAAAGGATCACCACAATCAACCTAAATAAGTTATCCATCACATCTACATAGTTACTCTCTTGTGTTTCTTTGCATTCAGATTTAATTTGAGATCTATTCTCTTAGAAAACTTGAAGTATTCACCACTATGATAGTTATCAGGTGATACATAAGATCTCCAGAAAATATTTACTGCATTTAACTGAAACTCTCTGTACCCTCTGCCTAACATCTTTCAGTTTCTCTTATACCCCAGACCCTGCCAGGTAAGTTCTTTGGACTTGATCCTGGAAGCCTGAGGGGAAAGAGAAATTGATACTTAGTAAATAGGACTTGCCTTTGCTCCAGGTAAACCCATAGTAAGGGCTCAAGCCAAGCTATATTGTTACTCTTTTGTCCCTACCTTTTCATACACTTTGGGTGGATCTTTCTCAGCACCTTTAAAGTACAGTCACAAGAGATGACCAGGCTGAAGCAGTTCACTGAAAATTAACCCAGACAGTACCCACTGATTGGAATTCTATGCAGTATCAATCTCACCACAACCCCAGCTCAACTCTGTTCCTTCTAGCTGTACATTGAGGTAAAAGATGGGCCTTTTGGTTTTTATTTGGCTCAGGGTGAACCCAAGGTGTCTTTCCAACAAGCACTTGAAGGATTCTGCGGTTTTGTTGTTCAGTTGCTAAGTTGTGTCCTGACTCTTTGCGACCCTGTGGACTGCAGCATGCCAGGCTCCTCTGTCCTTCACTATCTCCCAGAGTTTGCTCAAACTCATGTCCATTGAGTCAGTGATGCCATCCAACCATCTCATTCTCTGTTGTCCCCTTCTCCTTCTGCCTTCAATTTTGCCCAGAATCAGGGTCTTTTCCAGTGTGTTGGCTTTTCACATCAGGTGGCCAAAGTATTGGAGCTTTAGCTTCAGCATTAGTCCTTCCAGTGAATATTCAGTGTTGATTTATTTTAGGATTGACTGGTTTGATCTTTTTGCTGTCCAAGGGACTCTCAAGGGTGTTTTCAGCACCACAGTTCAAAGACATCAGTTCTTCAGTGCTTAGCCTTCTTTATAGTCTAACTCTTACATCTGTATATGATTACTGGAAAAACTATAGCTTTGTTTATATGGGCTTTTGTTGGCAAAGTGATGCTTCTGCTTTTATTATGCTGTCTAGATTTGTCATAGCTTTCCTATCAAGGAGCAAGCATCTTTTAATTTCATTCTGCAGTTATCTCATCATTTTCTCTTGACAGTGTCTGAACTTGGATAGCTGGAGAACTTAGTTCAAACACATAGCCATTTCTGTAATATATATCCCCACAAAGTTCAGAATGCCTATACCAACCAGATTTCCAGAACAGTTAATTCAGTATTCGTAAGCAAATATGTTGTAACGAAGAGATAACTAGGTTTTAATAAAGAGGAACTGACCCCAAGTAAGCTATATTTTTGGATATGCCCTTCCAATAAAGCCTGTCCAGTCTCTGGTTGTGGAAGGTTCTAGGGATTTTGGGATAATCTGAAAAAAATATATAAAAGTGAAAAAGTCACTCAATTGTGTCCCATAATCTAAGGGTAGATCTTATTTTCTAGAAAGTATAGTCTAGTGGTTTTGACAGACACAGTGTAGGCATGGAACTGTTATTTGTTGTATAAACACATTTAGGTAAAACTCTATTCATCTAACATCATCATATGGATTTACCCTTTTTAAAGTGTGCCTCTTGGTCAATATTTAGTCATTTAAACCATTGCCATATAATCCTGAATCACTGACTATAAGGAAACCAAGTTAGATGTAAGTAATTGCCTGCTCACCTACTTGTTAAATTAATTCATCAAATATTCATTAAGTACTAACCATATGGGCATTTGTAATACATAAGTGAACAAAGTCGATTCATTTCTCTCACAATGTTCTACCATGTTTTTCAAATAGTCTGAAAGTAAATAGGTCATCAGCAAATGGACCCAATTCACATTTTTACAACTGATCTTTTCTTAACCATGTTTTAGCTGGCTAAAGTTCTGAACATCTTGATAGCTAAGTTGCTTTGAATATTTCTATGTCAATAGTACAAGTAGAACCATAGGATGAGTGTATAACATACTTGTATTCAGTAGTTTACACTAAAGTTTATAAGCTTCCCAGGTGGAACTAGTGGTAAAGAACCCACCTGCCAATGCAGGAGACATAAGAGACACAGTTTCAATCCCTGAGTTGGGAAGATCCCCTAGAGGAGGGCGTGATAACCCACTCCAGCATTCTTGCCTGGAGAATCCCATGGACAGAGGAGCCTGGTGGGCTACATTCCATGGGGTCACAAAGAGTCAGACACAACTGAAATGACTTAGCAGTCATGCAGAGAAAAATTATTTAATGAAGCAGAGTTATTACTGATTTTATTTCAACTTTCTATTTGATAAGTGCTCTGAATACAGTTTAATAAGTGTACTTTATTTGCTTAATGTTTATTGTTCTGTCTGACCTAATATGAGAACTAAATTGCCAAATGTATTACAAAGTACTATGAAAAGAATTTTATTTTTGGATACTCTTAAGTGACTGTGTGGATTACAATAAACTGTGGAAAATTTTGAAAAGGATGGGAATATCAGACCACCTGACCTACCTCATGAGAAACCTGTATGCAGGTCAGGAAGCAACAATTAGAACTGGACATGGAACAACAGACTGGTTCCAAATAGGAAAAGGAGTCCATCAAGGCTGTNCTTTTTTTTAAAAAAAAAAAAGCAAAACAGACTCTGATATCAGAGAAGGAAGTCATGAAAGTAGAAGGGGAAAGCTTCAAGAAGGACATAGAGCTCATAAAGCTAAAGTCTGCAGAAATACCAGAAAATAACATTGGACTGATCCTTACAAAATGAGAAATTGAGGGAAGGTCAGTGATTAACCTTAATATCGAGTTTTAATTTCTGTGGTTTTCACTAAATTTTCCCATAAATTGATTCCACTACATAGGAAACAAATAGGGTAAAAAAATAAATTAATTAAAAAAAAGATTAAGTTTAAACCATAAGAAAACAACAGCAAAAAAAAGTTAAGCACTTTTTTTCATAGAATGCAGCCAAAGATTTAATAGTACAAGCCCATTTTAGGTTTTGTTTTCACTTTACATACCTTTTTAACATAAGTGGCTGGATTATTGTCTGTTTTTTGAAATAGTTTGTGTATTTCTGCAACATTATTCAATAACAAGAACAATGAAAAATTTAATGAGCATGAATAAATAATTACTGTATATTTCAAAATAAGACCTAATGCTTTCAGTTGTTTAATTGTTCCTTGTAGGCCTTCAATGTACAGATATTTCAACCTTGAAAAAGTGAAAGTGAAAGTCACTCAGTTGTGTTTGACTCTTTGCAACCCCATGCACTATACAGTTCATGGAATTCTCCAGGCCAGAATACTGCAGTGGGTAGCTGTTCCCTTCTCCAGGGGACCTTCCCAACCCAGGGATCAAACCCAGGTCTCCCACATTGCAGGTGGATTCTTTACCAGCTGAGTCACGAGGGAAGCCCAAGAATACTAGAATGGGTAGCCTATCCCTTCTCCAGTGGATCTTCCCCAGCCAGGAATTGAACTGGGGTCTCCTGCATTGCAGGTGGATTCTTTTACCAACTGAGCTATCAGGGAAGCCCTATGTTTCAACTTTATGTTTCACTAAATCTTTGTCTTCTGATTGTATAATCAATTCAGTATGAAGCTTTTGCCAATACTTTCTGTGTAGAACACACGTCAAGTGTTTGGCATCAGAATTTTAAGGTTATTTAGTCTTTATGATTATCACACATTCCATTCCATTTTGCCATCAAAATATTTGAGCATTTAATTATAAACAGTTGGAAAAGAAAGTAGTGCTTTCAACTGAATTTCATTGATTCCTAGTGATCATAACTTATGCATCCAGTATTCTTTATCTCAGTGGTTCTCACACCTCAGTGACCATTGGAATCCCAGGAGGGCTTGCTGGATACTACCCTAGAGAGTATGGTCCAGGAAATTTGGTGCAGGGCTGGCAGGTGCTCTATAACAAGTTTCTAGGTGGTGCTAATGAATCACTTGAAGAACCATCGTTCCTAGTCAGGGACAAGCAGGATTCAGCTGCTAAACAAATATATATCAAATGATGGTTTAACATGCTAGCAATCAAAGTTCAAAAGTGCAAAGTCCGAAGTAGAGTGAGACAATTATGTAGTAAGTATTATAATGGGATAGTTTCTGATGTTAAAATAATACTTTAAAATTTTATTATAGTATAGTTGACTTTCAGTTTAATTTCTGCTGTACAGCAGTGACATATATATATATATTTTTTTTCATATTATTTTCTGTTATGGTTTATCACTGGATATTGAATATAGTTCCCTGTGCTATACAATAGGACCTTATTGTTAATCAACTCAATGTATAGTAGTTTGACTCTGCTAATCCGAAACTTCCAATCTATCCCTCTACCACCAGCCCTCCCTCTCCCTTGGCAATCACGTCCATTCTTTATGTCTTAGAGTCTGTTTTGAAGACAGGTTCATTTGTGTCATATTTCACATTCCACATAAGTGATATATCTTTCTCTTTCTGTCTTTACTCAGTATGATAACCTTTAGGTCATCCATGTTGCTGCAAATAGCATTATTTCATTCTTTTCAAGGGCTGAGTGATATTGCATTGTATATATGTAACACATATTCTGTATCTACTCATCTGGCAGTAGACATTAAGATTGTTTCCATGTCTTGGCTATGAATAGTGCTACAATAAACATCGGGGTGCATATATATCCATTTGGACTATGTTTTTCTCCAGATACATGTGCAGGAGTGGGATTGCAGGATCATACTGTTATTTTATTACAGGAAATAGGAATGTATGAGGAGGGCATGGCAACCCACTCCAGTATTCTTGCCTGGAGAATCCCCATGGACAGAGGAGGCTGGTGGGCTGTAGTCCTTCAGGTTGTAAAGAGTCAGACATGACTGATTGACTAATCACAGCACAGCAATGTATGCTGCTTGCATATGGATATGTATTTCCCTCTCCCCACACTGAGATCTTTGCCCCAGAGAAAGGGAGTGCTGAAGCAAGGGGAGCCCGTGCCCAGATGGAGATCCATTGGACTGACTGTGCAGCCATCCATGTCTCCACTCAGACGCAGCCTTGGCTTCAAGTCCTCTCTGTTGCTCACAGTTGCTTACTGCCCTCAGCCTTTGCCACCACCTCCTCCACAGGGGTGGCAGGCTCTCACGTGGGCTTGTAAGAAATTAGGGGTGAGCTGTGGTGGAGTGGCTACTGTCAGGTATCTCTGGTGGCCTCCGGAGTGCCACTTGAGGAAGTGCCCATAGCGGCTGCCACTGCTGCTCTGCCCCGGGATCGGGTCTCCTGTGTCCTCTGATCAAGTCTTTCCCCCTGATTGTGGAAGGACAATAGCCAGTGTTGTACTGTGCAGCACAGCGGTTGCAGGAAACCTGATAACCACCAAAGGGGACCTTTCTCTGACCTGCCTCTGGGGCAAGTTCTCTTAAACTTGTATTAGTTTCCTAGCCTTGTTGTAACAAAGTACCACAAACTTGGTGGCTTAAGGTAACAGAAATGTACTTTCTTGTACTTGTAAAGTCTAAAAGTATGAAATCCATCTACACTCACTCCAAAGGTTCTAGGCAAGAATACTTTTTTGGCTTCTTTCAATGTATGGTGCTTCTGGCATCCATTCCGTGGATTATGAGAAAGTGACTGCAGTCTGTTTTCAACCCCACACGGCCTTCTTCGGTGTCTGTGTCCTCTTGGTCTGTGTGGGAAAAGTATCCATGTCCAAGTTTTCCCTATACTTTCTCTTATGAGAAGTGCAGTAATTGGATTTAGTGCTCAGTCCCTCAGTCACGTTTGACTCTTTATGACCCCATGTACTACAGCACATCAGGCTTCTGCTTATTGCTCAATTCATTTGACGTCCAACTGAATTAAATATGTGAAATAAAAAGTATTGGAAACCAACTTGTGCAGCTTCTCCTAAGCTCTCCTTAGTGCTCATTAGCTCTCCTTAGAACATTTGGTTAGGGTAAGTAAGTCTTCTTAGCTGTCGTTAGCTCTCCTAAGAACACTAGGTCGGGGTAAGTAAGTCTCTTGAATTCTCTGTAGCTCTCCAAAGCACACTGTGTCGCTTAAGTCTCTATAGCTCTCCTTAGCTCTCTTTAGAACACTAGCTTGGGGTAAGAAAGTCTCCTTATCCCTCTTTCAATTTAGTTCAGTTCAGTCGGTCAGTTGTGTTAAATTCTTTGTGACCCCATGGACTGCAGCATACTAGGTTCCCTGTCCATCATCAACTCCTGAAGCTTGCTCAAACTCATGTCTTCCGAGTCTGTGATGCCATCCAATGATCTCATCCTCTGTTTTCCCCTTCTTCTCCTGCCTTCAATCTTTCCCAGCATCAGTCAGTTTTTGCATCAGGTGGTCAAAGTATTGGAGCTTCACCTTCAGCATCAGTCCATCCAATGAATATTCAGAACTGATTTCCTTTAGGAGTGACTGGTTTGATCTCCTTATAGTCCAAGCAACTCTGAAGAGTCTTCTTCAACACCACAGTTCAAAAGCATCGATTCAGCCAAGGATACTGGGATGGTGGCCTATCACTTCTCCAGCAGATCTTCCTGAAGCAGGAATCAAACAATGGTCTCCTGGATTGCAGGCGGATTCTTTACTAACTGAGGTACCTGGGACAGCCCAGGCTCTCCTTAGAACACTTGCTGGGGGTAAGTCAGTCTTCTTAGTGCTCCATAGCTCTTAACTCTCCAGAGAACACTATGCTCAGGGTAAGTAAGTCTCCTTAGCTCTCCTTAGTACACATGCTTGGGGTAAGTAAGTCTCCTTAGTTCTCATTAGCTGTCCTTAGAACACTTTCTTAGAGTAAGTAAGTCTTCTTTGCTCTCCTTAGTACACTTGCTGGAGTAAGTAAGTTTCCTTATATCTCTTTAGCACACTTGCTTGGGTAAGTATGTCTCAGCTCTTCATAACTCTCCTTAGAAGACTTGCTTGGGTAAGTAAGTCTCATTAGCTCTCCAAAGCTGTCTTCAGCTTGGGGTAAGTAATTCTCCTTAGCTGTCCTTAGAAGACTTGCTTAGGGTAAGTAAGTCTCCTTTACTCTTTTTAGTACATTTGCTGGAGTAAGTAAGTTTCCTTATTTCTTCTTAGCTCTCCTTGGAACACTTGCTTGGGTAAGTATGTCTCCTTAGCTCTCCATAGCTCTCCTTAGAAGACTTGCTTGGGATAAGTACGTCTCCTTAGCTCTCCAAAACTCTCTTCAGCTTTCCTTGGGACAGTTTACTTTGAGTAAGTAAGTCTCCTTTGCTTTCCTTAGTACACTTGCTGGAGTAAGTAAGTTTCCTTATTCCTTCTTAGCTCTCCTTAGAAGATTTGCTTGGGGTAAATAAGTCTCCTTTGCTGTCCTTAGAACACTTGCTTGGGGTAAGTAAGTCCCCTTAGCTCTCCTCTGGTCTCCTTTGAACAATATAGGTCAGAATAAGTATGTCTCCTTTAGCTCTCCTTAGAACACTATAGTTCAGAGTAAATAAGTTTCCTTAGCTCTCCTTAGAACACGATAAGCCTAGGAGACTTATGTACCCTGACTTACATACCCTTAGTGTTCTAAGGAGGGCTCAAGGCATCTAAGGAGAGGTATGGAGAGTAAGGAGAGCTAAGGAGACATTCTTATTCTGAACTAACGTGTTTGAGAGCTAAGGAGGGCTAAAGAGAGCTAAGAGAGCTAAGGAGGGCTAAGGAGATTTACTTAGTCTGAACTATAGTGTTCTAAGAGAGCTAAGGACAGCTGAGGAGAGCAAGGAGAGCTAAGGAGACACTCTTACTCTGAACTAACATGTTCTAAGGAGGACTTAAGAGAGCTAAGGAGACTCTTAGCTCTGAACTATAGTGTTCTAAGAGAGCTAAGAAGACTGACTTACTCTGAACTATAGTGTTCTAAGGAAAGCTAAGGAGACTTTCTTGCTGTGAACAATAGTGTTCTAAGGAGAGCTTAGGAGAGTAAGGTAAGTAAGTTGCCGTAGCTCTCTTTAGCTGTGGAATCAAACTTATGACCCCTGCATTACCAAGCAATTGCCTAATCACTACACCAACTAGGAACTCTCAAACACTTAGCTTCCGATTCCCTCTTTGCTCTGACAAATACCCTGACTTTACAGAGCATAGGAATGGCTCCATTAAAAAGTAGAAATCATGCTGAGTCATAAAGAAGACAGACTTATACACAGACAGCTTTAGAGGACAATTTGTGAGAGCAAAGTATATTGAGCACAGCTCAATTACTTTCATATTCTAAATTTGAAACTCATCACAAACAATCAAACCCAGCTATGGAAACCTGTTCAGCCATTTTCAGTGTAGTGAGCTCCTTCTGGCCAGGATGGTACAAACTCCTGTGCTTGGCAGAAACAACTGCAAAGGGGAAAATTGGTGTTTCTGAGCTTTTTTTGCTTACCTTGAACCATCGTCCAAAACTTACCTAAAATCCCCAGCAAGCCAGAGGGTCCCAAACTGACCCACACCAGTACGTGTCATAATTGAAATGGCCAAAGTTAGAATTCTACAGGCAGCAAGAGAAAAAGTCATACACAAGGGAATTTCTATAAGACTGTCAACTAACTTTGCTGCAGAAACTTTACAGGGCAGAAGGGAGTGGCAGGATGGATGTTCTAAGTGCTGAAATGGAGACATCAACATGACTCTACATAGCAAGATTACCATTTAGAATGGAAAGAGAGAAAACAAAGAAGCAAATAACTAAGTTAGCAAACGTAAGTGTGTAAGTTAGTAAGCACTGCTAAACTTACCCTAAATGAAAGGGTGAAGCTGTCTCTTATACACATCTAGGAANTAAAAGACGCTTACTCCTTGGAAGGAAAGTTATGATCAACCTAGATAGTATATTAAAAAGCAGAGACATTACTTTGCCAACAAAGGTCCATTTTGTCAAGGCTATGGTTTTTCCAGTAGTCATGTATGGATAGATGTGAGAGTTGGACGATGAAGAAAGCTGAATGCTGAAGAATTGATGCTTTTGAACTGTGGTGTTGTAGAAGACTCTTGAGAGTCCCTTGGACTGCACGGAGATCCACCCAGTCCATCCTAAAGGAGATCAGTCCTGGGTGTTCATTGGAAGGACTGATGTTGAAGCTGAAACTCCAATACTTTGGCCACCTCATGGGAAGAGTTGACTCACTGGAAAAGACCCTGATGCTGGGAGGGATTAGGGGCAGGAAGAGAAGGGGACGACAGAGGATGAGATGGCTGAATGGCATCACTGACTCGATGGAGATGAGTTTGGGTAAACTCCGGGAGTTGGTGATGGACAGGGGGGCCTGGCATGCTGCAGTTCATGGGGTTGCAAAGAGTCGGACACAACTGAGCAACTGAACTGAGGAATAGTTTATCTTTAAAGCAGGGGTTAATGTGGCATCTTTACCAATCATACCTTACCAGTCTAGTCAAAGCTATGGATTTTCCAGGAGTCATGTATGGATGTGAGAGTTGGACCATAAAGAAAGCTGAGCACTGAAGAATTGATGCTTTTGAACTGTGGTGGTGAAGATGCTTGACAGTTCTTTGGACTGCAAGGAGATCAAACCAGTCAGTCCTAAAGGAAATCAGTCCTGAATATTCATTGGAAGGACTGATGCTGAAGCTCCAATATTTTGGCCATCTGATGCAAAGAACTGACTCATTGGAAAAGACCCTTATGGTAGGAAAGATTGAAGGCAGGAGAAGAAGGGGACAACAGAGGATAAGATAGTTGGATGGCATCACCAGCTTCACTGATGGACATGAATTTGAGCAAGCTCCAGGAATTGGTGATGGACAGGGAACCCTGGTGTACTGTAGTCCATGGAGTCGAAAAGAGTTGGACACAACTGAGTGATTGAACTGAACTGAACGTGACATCTACAGAAGCACAAGAGTTCTATGGATAGAATTCAAGGGAGATCTGAATTTGGATGGAAAAACTATTTTCACTAGGTTGAACTGGAACTGACCTTTTTCTTTTAATCATGACTAAGTAATAAACCACAGTATTAGTAGTAACTTTGATTTTGTAACCAGTAGAAGTCACAGATATTAAACCATATTCTATTTGTCACAGATCTCCTAAAATGTCTTTTATGGTTATAATGACTTAAAAATTGCTAGCTATTAAATCTGCCAACAAATGTTGTTATTAAAAGCATTAATAAAGAAATGTACCTGCTCTTACTGATGACTACATTCCAAGTGGTTCTATTATAATCCTATGCATTTAATTTTATGCACTTGATTATAATATTTTGAAATAGCATATATACACATCACCAGGGGTCCAAGGAGTTTGTGACTTTTAAACGGTTTAAGGACAGCTACTTTAAATACCTCTAAAACTGTAAGTTTCCAAAAAGGAGTTGTAGGCAACCATATCTGACCAAAGGCTAGATATGGCCTTTAATTTAGGAATTTGCTTAGTTTGAAATCCCAAACTGACAGCGATTTGAAATAATAACACAGTTAATGCTGTATCAGAGATCCAAGCTTTTGCTACTTCATTAGCATCTATAGAATTTACATGTTTCAGGCATATTAGAGAGTTGGAATGTGTAAGCAGTTCTCTAAATGTATTAGGGACTAAAGAAAGGGGTGAAGTTACAGGCGGTGCTGGGAAAATTATAAATGGGAACTTGAAAAATGTCAGCACAGACCCAACAGACCTATGTGTACTTCCAAGAATGCATATACACATGTCTAAGAATTTTAATCCCTCACTGATCTAAATGTGAATATCTGGCCATGCGCACAGGAATTTTCACATATCCATGACAGTTTTAAACTGAGTTTTTAACTCAGTGACCAGTGGGTATGACAACACTCAGAGGGTACAGCAGTGCTCTGCATGGGTGATAGTGTCCAGAAGAATCTGCCAAAGTTTCAGAACAAAGAGAAACTGGCTCAACATGGCCATGTTTTTCTTAGCCTAGGGTCACTGGAGAACAGAGCCTATGGTGAAAGTTTTTGGGAAGTATGAAAAAAGCAAGAGTATAAGAAGAGTGAGAGAGAAAAGGAGGAGAGCAAACACTCCTCTCATATCAAATAGAACTGGATATCAAATGCCAGTTCTAAAGAAGGCAAACTCCAAGTAGAAAGCTGTGGCTCAGAGATTCAGCAAACAACAGGCCCTCACAAATGAAAACTGCAGTTAGACTATCAAGAATATGAACCAGAAAAAGAGGGGCCAAGGTTCACAGATGAGAGAACCTAAAAAAAGAAAGTACAACACAGCCTCGACAAATTCTAAAACCTAAAGTGTAATCAGTATTAGTAAAATCTTTAGTATAGTTCAACTAATGAAAATCAAATATAAAGAGGGAATCCTGAAGGAGGCAAATGAAAAGATACATTATCTTCATATAAGATTGAAAATTGATTTTTCCACAGAAAATATGAAAGCCATGAAATAATGGAATGCCATTTAAAAAATAGAAATGATGACTAATCTAGAATTCTCTACCCATCTAAAAACCTTCCAAAATGAAGATGAACTTTAGATTACGATATATAAAACAAATGAGAGAGCTCATGACCAGCAGAACTGCCTCACAGTAAAAGGCACAGGGACTTCTTCCAGCAGAAGAAAAGTCATCCGAAGTAGAAGTCTTTGTCCCTGGAAATACAGGAACAAAGGAAGAAAATGGCAAAGGATTAGGGGGTATTTTGTACATAAATTACTATAGAATATTATGAAAAATGCTCATTAAGCTTATGGCATTAAATATGTATAAAATTATATAACAATTCTACAAAAGGTGAGAAGGCAGTAAATATAGATAAAATGATCACACTTTCTATTATTCTCTGGAAACTTAAAAACTCCAAAATTTGAAAAATTGGTATATAATTGCTTTACGATGTTGTGTTAGTTTCTGCTATACCATGAAGTGAATCAGCTATATGTATACATATATTGCCTCCCTCTTCAACCTCCTTCCCACCCCACCCCTCATCCCACTCCTCTAGATTATCACAGAACACCAAGTTGAGCTCCCTGGTCTATACAGCAGCTTCTCACTAGCTATCTGTTTTACACATGGTGGTGTGTATATGTCAGCACTGCTCTCTGAATTCATCTCACCCTCCCCTTCCCCCATCATGTCCACATGTCCCTTTCTACATCTGTGTCTCCACTTATGCCCTACAAACATCTAGAAAAATACTATTAATAAATTATAGTCAACTGTAAAATCCACCAAAAAATAACAGTAATAAAGGGGTAACTAACAAGCTGAGAGGAAGGGGAAATTGAATTTTAAAGGAAAGATATGGTCATTCCATTTTGCAGGCAAAGAAAGAAATAGGCTAAATAAAATCAGTAATAGAAAACATGATAAGAATGATTTCTTAAGTTAAAATCCAACTGTATCAGGAGAATGAGAATGCAAGCCAGACTGTGGGGAAATATTTGCTAAGGACATATCTGATAAAAGACTATTATCCAAAATATACAAAGAACTCAGAAAATTAAACAGTAATAAAACATACATGATTAACAATTGGGCCTAACCTTAATAGATCCCTTCACCAAAGAATATACACACAGATGGCATACAAAAAGATGCCACACATCACATTCCACTGGGGAAATGAAAATTAAAACAACAATAAGCTATTATTACACATCTATTAGAATGCCCCAAATCTAAACACAAACAACATTACACGCTATGGACAATATGGAATGATAGGGAACACTTCTTCATTGATGGTTGGAATATAAAATGGTACAGCCACTTGGCAGTTTTTTACAAAACCTAAACGTAGTCTTACCATACAATCCAGCAATGGCACACTTAGCTATATATCTAGAGGAATTAAAAGTTTATGTCCGTACAAAAACCTGCACATGGGTATTTACAGCAACTTTATTCATAACTGTCAAAACTTAGAAGAAATCAAAATATCCTTCAGTAGGTAAATGGATAAATTGTGGTACATCTAGACAATGAAATATTATTCAGTGCTAAAAAGAAATAACTTAATAAGCCATGACAAGACATAGAGGAACATGACATTCATGCTGCTGCTGCTGCTAAGTCACTTCAGTCATGTCTGGCTCTGTCCAACCCCATAGACATATTACTAAGTAAAATAAACCAATATGAAAAGTCAACATAGTTTATGACTGTGAGTATATGGCATTCTGAAAAAGGTACAACCATAGAGAAAAGGAAAAGAATTGCCAGAGGTTGAGGGAAGGAGGGGTGAACAACCAGAATGCATAGGAATTTTAGGGCAATGAAAATATGCTGTGTGATACCATAATGATGGATAAATGTCATTCTTTACAATATATTTACTAAACCTCATATAACATACAATACCATGAGTGAACTATAATGTAAACTATAGACTTACATATTATGATATGTCATCATAGTTTCATCTTCATGAAACCTGTGTCACTCTGGTGAATGATGTTGATAGTAAAAGAGGCTGTGCATGTTTGGGGCAGGGTTTATAAAGAAAATCTATCTTCCCCTCAATTATACTCTGGACCTAAAATTGCTGTGAAAAAAAAGTCTTAATTTAAATAAACGATTATACAAAAATTCAAGGTGAAAGGATTGACTACTTTAACACTATCTTCAAAAAAAGAAAAACTGATGTAAGAGTATTTCGGTCAAAATAGACTTCAAAATAAGACTTGAGGCAAAGAGGGACTTCTTATAATGACAAAAGAACCAATCTATCAGGAGATATTCTAAATTTAGATAAATTAATAATGTTTCAAAACTGACAAAGAATGGGCAAGGAGAAATAAACCAATCAACAAATATAGTAAAAGATTTCTAAACACCTTGTGCAGCAACTAATTATATAGACAAAAAAATAGTAAAAATGCAAAACAATATTAATAGTTCTAACTTAGTAGATACATATTAAAAGCTGTAAACAAGAGCTCTGGGAACATATACTCAAGTTGCCTGTAGTTCTTAAAGCAAACCTCAAAAATGCTAAAAGGATTGACAGAGTTTGTGCTTCTCTTTGACAACAGTGAAATAAAACAATAAAAAAAAAGCAATGATAAAGCAAAGATATCCCTAAATGTTTGTAAATTAGGCAATACACTCTTAAATAATCCATGGGTGACAGAAGAATCATAATCACTCTTAGAAAATATTGTAGCTGAATAACAAAAACATGACATAGAAAATCATGAAGAATGTGGCGAAAGCCATGCTCAGAAAGCAGTATAGCCTCAAATTCACGTGTTTGAAATGAAAAATGTGGAAAAGTGGGAATTCATTAATTTAGTGTTCTGTCCAGCAATGAACCCAAACAAACCACAAAGTAGGACCACAGAGAAGAAAATGGGTATTATACATAGAAATTAATAAAACAGAGATCAGTATACAATAGAATTAACAAAGGCAGAATGTAGTCCTTTGGAAATACTTAAAAGTCTGTAAACTCTCAAAAGTATGATGATTCAAAAAAGTGAAAAGGCAGATAACCATTATCAGAAATCATTGGCACATCACACATATCTAATAGAGGTATTTAAAAAAAAGAAAATGCTGTAAACAACTATACATGATTAAATTTAAAATTTTAGATGTAATGAAATGTATAAATTTACTGAGAAACACAATTTATCCAACCTGGCACAGGAAAAAACCCCAATGTTCTAGGGGAAGGGAAATTGTATATACATATATAATCATCTATTTATGTTAAAATGAATACATAATTTAAAATACTCTAAGAAAATTTCAGGATAAAATAGCCTCTTCACTGCATTCTTCTAAATACTTAAGGAAGCAGCAACAAAAACCATACACAAACTTTTCCAAAGTCAGGGGGAGAAATGAATGAGATCTTTTGTTTCATGAGGCCAGAATAATCATGATATCAAAATATGACCAGAACATTACAAGAAAGAAACTTATAGGCCACTCTGAACATGGAAACCAACAAAAATCCTAAATAAGACAGTAACAAATCCAGTGATATTTGAAAAGAATTATACATCAAAAGTTGGTTTTGTTTCAAAGAATCAAAACTGTCTTAACATATGATCTGTCAATATAATTCCCCAAATTAACAGAATATAGGAGAAAAATATATTTTCAGATATAGAATTTTATAAAATTCAACACCTGGTGAAATCTCTGAACAAACCAGAGATAAAAGGAAATTTGTTTAATCTGATAAAAAGCATCAAAATAGCAACATCTGTAATTTCATGCTTGATTAAAATGCAGATTGTGAATTGATATAGCCACTATGGAAAGAGTATGGAGGTTCCTTAAAAAACTAAAAATAGAACTACCATAGGACCCGGCAATCCCACTCCTGGGCATATACCTGGAGAAAACCATCATTCAAAAAGAGACATGCACCCCAATGTTCATTGCAGAACTACTAACAATAGTGAGGACCTGGAAGCAACCTGAATGCCCACTGACATTTATCCACTGAATGGATAAAGAAGATGTGCTACATATATGCAATGGAATATTACTCAGCCATTAAAAGGAATGAAATTGGGCCATTTGTAGAGACGGACCTAGAGACTGTCATACAAGATGAAGTAAGGCAGAAAGAGAAAACAAATACCATAATAGCATATATGTGGAATCTACAAAAATGGCACTTATTTATGTAAAACCAAGTACCAAAAAAAGGTTTAAAATATTTAAAAACTAAAATAAAATATAAAATATTGAGAGAAATGATGGTTACAAAATCAAGTGACACAGAGAAACATAATAAAACACTAATCAGATTTTGTGTGTGCATGTGTGCTCAAATGGATTTTCCAGAATCATCCTTTAATTGTCTAAAAGACTCTGCAGGTGGTGTTCCCAGATAGCTACTGCTCTTCTCTACTGGGAACTCTGAGAGCAAGGGTAACAAAACCTTAGCTAACCCTAGAGACAATGTATGTGCAATGCAGCCATCTTTAAGCCTAAATCTACCATTCCTCCTTTCATTAAAAAGATTTGTAATTAATCGCCAATTAAAATAAATAAATTTAGAAAAAGATAGCTGATAAACTATGTCCTTTCCCATCGATTCTTCTAGGTTTACAGGGGCCTCAAGGCATCCTAAAAATTAATGTTAACCATTTGAGTTATTGCAAGTGTTATTTCCAAACTCCAGCAAGTTTATATTCACATGGCAGACTGAAAGATGTTAGGATTTCATGTAGCATCTCTCCGTGTTCTGTGCACGTTCTCTAACCTTTCTCTCTCTCTTTTTCCTGTTAGCTGAAGCTGGTCTGGTATCTTTTTGCCAATTCCTTCTCCTATTCCCTCATAACTGCTGTCCTAAAGTCTAAGGATAATTACAAAATAACTATAAAGAGAAAAATTATAGATGAGCCATTTTCAGGAATGAGTTTGAATGATGATGACTTTTGCTAGAGGGAAGAAAGTTCTGATATTAGTACTACTACCCATGAATTCTATGACATCTTAGTTTTCATTTTTGAAGCTGCTTAATGAGGCAACAGATATAAAGTTTCAACAGAGGACAGGTACAGCTGTTGATGGGAATGTAAACTGGTACAGCCACAATGGAAAACAGTATGGTGTTTCCTCCAAAAGTTAAAAATAGGACTACAGCATGCTCCAGGAATCTCACTTCTGGGTATACATCCAAAAGAATTTAGATCAGATTCATTGCACCATTATTTACAATAGCCAAGTGGTGAAAACAACCTAAACGTCCATCAATAAATGAATTGTGTGTGCACCTGTGGTGGATTCATGTCGATGTATGGCAAACCCAATAGAGTATTGTAAAGTTAAATTTAAAAATAAATAAATTAATTAATTAAAAAAAAAAAGAAAATATGGCATACACATACAATGGAATATTATTCAACATTTCTAAAAGAAGAAAAAGCTACCATTTGTGATATCATGGATAGTCCTGGGAGACATTACACCAAGTGAAATAAGACAGACACAGAGGGACAAATACTGCATGGTTCCATTTATATGAGGAATCTAAAAATACATCATCAAATTCACAGAGAAGAGACTGATGGTTGTGTGAATGAGCAAGACCCTATGAGACTTTCCCAGAATAGACTCCTTTCCACGTCCTCTGCCTGCCTTTTGTCTGTAGAAAAATTTTAGTCATCAAATAAATTTTAATCTGAAAAGTTAGAAAATGCAGAAAGAAAGGAAAAGAGTAAAGTAAGACAAAATAATAATTCTTTAGCTATTAAACAAAGTCAAGGACCTTTAGTTCTTCCCCAGGGACTATAGATACTATTCTGAGCCATATTCTTCCAGCTGCTCTGCAGATACTGAAACCCCCACCAGGTAGAATACCTTAATGGTTTGCTGTCCACAAACACATAGACCCAGATGGGTGGAAACTAGAAGGTTGATGATGCTGACTCCTGACTACCTCACCAGCAGCCAATCAGAAGAATGTCCATGAGCTGATCACACCCTGTTCCTTGAACATAGACTTACTACCTGATCCAGGGCAGGACTCACATTCTTGAGCACATTAGCTTACTGTGACCCTCTTTGCTTGGCAGAGCAATAAAGCTGTTTCTACTTCACCCAAAACTGTCTCCAAGATTTAATCTGCCAGTGGTGTACATAGGCTGAATTTCAATAACTGTTGCCAGAGGCTGAAAGGAGGGGCAAAAGGAAGAAGCTACTATTTAATAGGTATAACCTTTTAGTGATACAAGAGAAAGGCTATCAGGAATTTCAAAGTCAAATAAAGGTAGATGTGAATTTCCTTGAAGAGATTTTTGTGGTAGCATTATTCCTCTAGACTGCAGTTCAGGTGTTAGCAGGGGGCTGACTCTTGTTAGAAAAAAAAAAAAAAAAGAGCTTGTGCAGAAAGTCAGTCACTGTCACTGCAATCTGTGCTCATCCATGTCACCTTCACTGAGCCACTGAAGTCACTGATGAAAAGTTTTGACCTCAAATTATTCCTCTATTCATAAATGTAATTAGGACCACAGGAGGAAAAATTTTGGTAGTTATTTAATAGCTACCTTTTCTTGTGAAGCTGTTTCGAGTTAAGAATGCTTCACTTGTGAATGTAAACTACAACAGAAAATAGCTACATTTTACTAAGTGCTTGCTCTGTGACAGACACTTCTGAACAGTCCGGATGTGCACTACTTCATTAACTGTTATTTTTTGTTTGCAATTTATTGTCCTTCCACTTTTACTGAGATGTATTTGACATACAGTAGTGGAGAAGTTCAAGGTGTACAGCATAACGATTTGTAACCACAGAAGGCCAGTTAGAAACTCTCCCTACCCTGTTTCGAACAAGATACTGAGTGGTTTTCAGGGAAAATTGAACAAAACTGGAAGTCATGAAGCCAAGGCAGGTACAGAGGAGATAATTGTGACCTCAAATAACACAAAGATCCCTTTCAGAAAGAAAGGGTCCACTGTCCAAGATCACATGCTGAAGCCCGCTCCCCCCCTTATTTTACCATAAATGGCCAGGTTCCAAAGTCTTCCAATTGAAATGTACACTCTGGCACTTCCAAATATTATACTTATCCTCCCCTATTCATAGAAGAGGGATGGATCCCTCATCAGAGAAACTCATTACAGCCCTGCCCTCCTGTCTCTTTGGTGGTGGACCTTGCAATAATGCTTTTTCTGTTCTCAAAAGCAGGCACCATAGTATTGACTTCTATGCACATTGGGCAGAAAGCTCTTTGCTCGGTAACACATATGTCATGAAATGAATATCACAATAAGCTTACTGAACATCCATTATCTCAGATAGATATAGAAATATTTTTCCTTGTGATGAAAATTCTTAGGATTTCTTCTATTAACTTTCATATATAACATGCATCCTCCATGTTTATACAAACCATCCTCCAAATATAAAGAGTTGGACATGACTGAGCAACTGA
>SJYV01015674.1:0-11270 GCA_006410875.1 Neotragus pygmaeus | reverse complement strand
ATAACCTCAGATATGCAGATGACACCACCCTTATGGCAGAAAGTGAAGAACTAAAGATGAAAGTGAAAGAAGAGAGTGAAAAAGTTGGCTTAAAGCTCAACATTCAGAAAACTAAGATCATGGCATCCGGTCCCATCACTTCATGGGAAATAGTTGGGGAAACTATGTAAACAGTGTCAGACTTTATTTTGGGGGACTCCAAAATCATTGCAGATGGTGACTGCAGCCATGAAATTAAAAGATGCTTACTCCTTTGAAGGAAAGTTACGACCAACCTAGACAGCATGTTAGAAAGCAGAGATATTACTTTCCCAACAAAGGTCTGTCGAATCAGGGCTATGATTTTTCTAGTAGTCATGTATGGATGTGAGAGTTGGACTGTGAAGAAAGCTGAGCACCGAAGATTTGACGCTTTTGAACTGTGGTGTTGAAGAAGACTCTTGAGAGTCCCTTGGACTGCAAGGAGATCCATCCAGTCCATCCTAAAGAAAACCAGTCCTGAATATTCATTAGAAAGATGGATGCTGAAGCTGAAATTCCAGTACTTAGGCCACTTATGGGAAACTGAATCATTTGAAAAGACCCTGATGCTGGCAGTGATTGAAGGCAGGAGGAGAAGGGGATGACAGAGAATGAGATGTTTGGATAGTATCACCGACTCAATGGACATGGATTTGAGTAAACTTCGGGAGTTGGTGATGGACAGGGAGGCCTGGCATCCTGCAGTCCATGGCGACTCATTGAGTTGGACATGGCTGAGCAACTGAACTGAAAGGAACTCCATATTGCAGTAGCATTGGCTAACTCCTTCCAGAACTCAGAGTAAGAATGCTTATAGTTTTTAAACACCAGAGAGTAGAAGGAAGTTCCCAACATGAAAGAGCCAAACAACAGAAAAGCTACCTGCTCAGAAAGATAGAATTAGTAATATCAGAGCTAAAGCTGCATTACAAGAGATAAATGTTACCGTGTAAAAGAAACTTTGGTATTAAATAGAGATTGAAAACAATCTTAATTGCACCGAAAAGAATAAAATACCCAGAAATTTCATTTGAGTTTTGGTGCAGTTAGGTTATGTTTTCAATCGGCTGATGTTAATAGGAATTACATTGGTTGTTATAGGAGTTACAGACATATCAGACAACAGTGCCAAATTCCTGCTCTCATGGAGTTTATATTTAGTTTCGTGTAAAATATCAGTAGAGTCATGTCACGGGGTGCTATGAATTAAGGATGTTAATCAGTCTTACATACTGAAAAATATGTAATCTTCTAAGTTTTTGCTTAGCCTCATTTGTCTCTGGTTTTCTTTTATGTTTGAATAAAAGCAAACAAAATATTATAGAACAAAGTGCCTTGTTGGGATCTGGTTCATTGCAGTGTGAAATAAAGATAAGATCCATATTATAGGAGAATTAGTTACCTTCTTTTCACCCAGTTCCTGCTTTATGGTAACATTCTCATTAAAATGCATTCCAAGCACCAGCAGCATGTGATTCCACAGTTGTAAGGTGTAATGATTTGGCAAAACGTAGTTGCTGCTCTTTGTTCATTTAAGAAACAATTGTTGGGTGCCCATCATGTGCTGGAGGATACAGTTGTGTCTGAGACAAAATCCCTGTCCTGGAGCTTCCAAGTAGAATGTAAGGTGATAGAGACTGTCTGGTTGGTTGGTTGGTGGCCAGCGCCATCTCAGAGTTGGGCTGGTCAGGCCAGGTCTGTGTGTGGAGGTGACCCAAGAGAAGCAGTGTGCTTGGACACATGTAGTGGCCAGCCTTTTGAAGATTGTGGGTTCCTGGGTAAGGGAAGAACATTCCTAGTAGAGAAACGCAAATGAAAAGTATACTTAATTTAAGTGGATGTTAGTTAATCCTTTTGTCAGATTAAAGTAATCCAATGTTAATAAGTAGTTTTACAGTTGACCCTTGAATAGTGTGATTTAGGGATGTCAGCCTTCAGCACAGTCAAAAATCTTGAGTATAATGTACAGTCTGCCTTCCGTATCAGAGGTTCCTTGCTGTCCACAGTTCCTGTGTATCTGCAGTTTCAAGTTCAGAGATTCAGCCAACCATTGGTCATGTGATACTGAGTATTTACAGTTGAAAAAAAAGTTGTGAATAAGTGGATTCCTACAGTTCAAACCTATGTTATTCAAGGGTCAACTATAGTATCTCTTTGGGTTGTGCTTATAGAAATACCTTAATATTTATTCTTTTGGCCAAGTTGAGTCTGTAATTAGTGGATTATGTAAATCAACTTTAAGACAATGATTTCCAAACAACCAAGGAGCAGATTCTGAAGCAACTCAATACTCCCCAGTACCCACTCAACACTCCAATTTGTATTAATGATGCTTACCTGGCTACTCTTAAGTTTTCTGGAGTTGGCTGTGTTGGTGGCCAAGTGCCTCTTCTCTGTGCTTCTTAGAATTATGGAGTGGAGCTAATTCAACTGAAAAATTGTTATGTACATTTTGATATTTTCCTTAATTTCATAATGTTGCCTGGTAGTTTAAAAAAAAGACAAAAACCTTTGGTACATTGTTTTTTGCCCTTATATCCTATACTTAGGTACATATTTAGATATTCATGAAATCAGATACTTAGGTATTTATGATATTAGGTTTTTGTGTTTTCTGATTAGGTTTCCTTTTTTAAAAACTTAATTAATTTGAGTGTGCTGGGTCTTAGTTGTGGCACGTGGAATCTATTTCCTTCACCAGGAAATAAACCTGGGCCCCCTACATTTGGGAGCATGAGGTTTAGCCACTGGACCATGAGGAAAGTCCCCTCTGATTAGGTTTCTATTTTCTGTATTTCATGGATATGATATGTAATTAATATAACGGAATATCTCTTTTTCTCTGTGCTTGGTAGAAGTCTGAAAGAGTCTCTGTCGAGGTCCTTACAGTTGAATTTCAGTGTTAGCCACATATCATCTTTTATATTTATTCATCAGTATAGTTGTCTTGCCCTGTTCTTTTTCTCTGTTTACAACAAACTCCTGGAAACAATTTTAATGCTCTCATCCCCAGTATCTCTCCTCCACATTCTGATTTCACTCTCATCAGCTGCTCTGGGTTGCAAGCAGTGTCATTCTACCAGATGCAATTTTTGGTTCACCATTCCTGGTTATTCTCTCACCTTCCTGTCTTCCTCTCAGTTTCTTCTGATTCTCCTCTTCATCTTTTTGACCTCTAGGCACTGGAGTATTTCGGGGTTCAGATTTTAAGCATCTTCTCTATTTCTACTCACTTTTATGGTGATGTTGTATAATTTTATGAATTGAAAAGTGAAAATGAAAATAAAGGTTGCTCAGTTGTGTCCAACTTTTTGCGATCCCATGGACCCTGCCAGGCTACTCTGTCCATGGAATTTTCTAGGCCAGAATACTGGAGTGGGTAGCCATTCCCTTCTCCAGGGGATCTTCCCAACCCAGGGATTGAACCCAGGTCTCCCACATTGCATGTGGATTCTTCACCCTCTGAGTCACTGGGGAAGCCCTAATTTTATGACTTAAAACATGCTTTATAATTCAGCTCTTAAATAAATATACTCCAGACTCCGGTATTTACTTCTTTGGCTGTCTCTTGGGCATTTTAAGCTTAATGTCTAACACTGAACTCGTGGTACCTGCTTCTCCAACTCCCAGTTCTGCTTGTACCACTTTATGCCTACAGTTTCCCTCATTTCTAGAAATGTTAACTTCTTTTGAGTTGCTTAACAAAAAACATTGAAGTCGTTTTTATTTCTTTCATGTTCTGTATTCACTTGATCAGCAGATCTGTTGGCATTGTTTTCAGAATATATCCAGACTCTGGTATCTCATACAGTCTCACTTTGTTCACTGCCACTGTGGTTTTAATCATTACCATTTCTCATCTGGATTATTGCATTTGCCTGGAAGTGGTTTTCCTGCTTCTGCCTCTGGGGTTTCTGTCCCATATGTTCTCAGAACAGCATCTAGAGTAATCTTGGGGAGTTAGATCCTGTCACACTTTTATTCACACTGCTCTGGTCACTTTCCATTTTACACAAAGGGGAAAACTAAAGTTCTCCTGGCCTACGAGACTGAGCCTAGCTTGTCCCCTATACCTTTCTGTTTTTACCTGTTCTTCTCCCCGTTTTTGCTAATCAGGCCACATAGACTTGCCCCCATCCTTCTGTTCTTCCACCATCCTGGGCATGCTCCTGCCTCAGAGTCTAGGTACTTGATGTGCCTTATACTTAGAAAGCTACTCCCTCAACTTGTTCTGCTTTTGCTGAAAATTCACCTCGGCATTGCCATCCCCAAGCTCTTTCTGGCCTGAGCAGTGAGCTTTCTCCTGGCCTGGAAGCTCTTGCACAGGAGACAACTGGTACCAGTATCCCCGGCTCTCCCTGGCCTCTCAGTTTAAAATTATAGACCACTGTTTGTTCCCTTCTTTGTACTCCCTATTATTCTTCCCTTTTGTTTATATACTATATATCTTTTTAATTTGTCTCATCCTAGTTAAAAGGAAGCTTCATGGCAACCGTTTTAAAATTTTTTCTGTTTCATGGAAAACATCAAAGCAGTGAAGTGAAGTCGCTCAGTCATGTCTGACTCTTTGTAGCCTACCAGGCTCCTCAGTCCATGGGATTTTCCAGGCAAGAATACTGGAGTGGATCGCCATTTCCTTCTCCATCAAAGCAGTGAGACTAGTATAATAAATGAACCCTCATCTCCCTGTTACTTATACAGTTAGTTAATAGTTCTTCTTTTTCCATTTAAACCCCACTCACTTCTCCTTCAGTGCAGTTCAGTCACTCAGTCGTGTCCAACTCTTTTCGACCCTGTGGACCTCAGCACGCCAAGCTTCAGTCCTCCTTACCTCCCCTCAACCAAGATTATTTTGAAGAAGAGCTCAGAAATCATATAATTTCATCTGTAAATATTTCAGTATGTATCTCTAAAACAAAGGAATTCTTTATTTTAAAAAATAGCATAAATATTATCCTGTCTAAAATAAAGATACTTTTTGATGTTTCCAAGTATGCAGTCAGTGTTCATTTATTTAACCAGTTCCCACACATTCTTTTATTTACAGTTTAAATTAGAATTGCAATAGGTCAGTATGTTCCTATGTTCATTTGGTTGCTGTGTGACTTTAGTATGTATTAGTCTGTGTAAATGCTTACCCCCCTTACTATTACTAAATGATCTCCCAGCTGAATCCTCCTGCCAGTGCAGGAGGTGCAGGAGAAATGGGTTCAATCCCTGAGTCAGGATGTTCCCCTAGAAAAGGAAATGCAACCCACTCCAGTGATCTTGCCTGGGAAATCCTATGGACAGAGGAGCCTGGAGGGCTATTGCCCATAGGGTCTCAAGGAGTCAGACACAACTGAGCGACTGAGCATGCACACACGTTTCTGTTTCTAACCCCTTATGTCTTCACACTTAGCGAAGAAACCAGGTTGTTTGTCTTGAGAATTCTGTATCATTGGTCTCTGGAATAATCTACGCCAGCATGTGATGACACATAGTGGGTGCTCAGTATTTTTGAATGAATTATTATAAAGGTACATAATTTATGGTATTTTAGGATGGAATTAAAATGCTCAGAAGTTAGGGAATGATTATCATCTTTTATAATAACATGATAGAATCATTTTGGCAATAAGAGAAATTATTTTGACAGTTGGGGAGGGGTCATAGTGAAGGGTACTTAGGGCTACAGAAAATGGTTTGAAAAATAATTATAGTATCTGCTAAGATATTATAATGGCTACTCTCATGTTTTCAGTCAAGCNGATTATAATACTCTTTAATGTGTGTACATTGTAGTATGATGAGAACAGTGAGACTTTTATGGGCCATGCCATTTTTAAATGAGAAACCAGCCAAGAAGCTTTCAAAAGATCAGAGAGTACTAAGTCATTAACACAGCCTGGAAAACATTCTAAATTTACATTTTAGCCATTTCAGTTGCTCATGCTTGAGACTTTCATTGTGAAGGCTGTATTCCACCAACCAAAGAATGTTCTTTTTCATGCAATAAAGATAGAAAGGCCTATGCATAGAAAATTGATTGTGTATTTGCTCCTGCACCATTCATTAGTGATGTTTTGTTTGAAGACTAATTGAGTGGCCTAGCCATGTTGCAAAAAAAGAGTTTAGAATGACCAACCTTCCTCCAGTGAAATAAAAATGATAATAATTCTTACAACTAGAATGAAGTGTAATTGATAAGTAAATTGAAACTGAAGTATGTAACTTGATGATATAAATACATTGTGAAGGGAATATATTATGAAAGGATCCTCTGATCTTATTCATCTGATAACTTTTGTCTTTTTTGTCTCTTTTGTTTGTGTCTTTTAAACAATGTCTTCATATTTTCCCCATTGCCGAGTCCTGGCAACCTCAGTTCAAGTCTCTGAGTATATGAATCATACTTTTTGTTGTAGTCGTTCCACAAAATAAGTGATATTACCCAGTATTTGTCTTTNCCCCAAGCATCCAGTATCATGCATCGAACCTGGACTGGTGATTCGTTTCATATATGATATTATACATGTTCCATTACATCTTATGGAAAAAGCCAGAATGGACTTATTGGCCAACCCGATATCATTTTTCGTAAAATAAAGATGGGCTGGGTTGTTATGCTCCACATCCAGCAACTCCAAAATCTCAGTGACTAAAAATGGAGGCTTAGTTCTTTCACCTAACACGTGATAACAGCAGGTATTCTGGGGACTCTTGCTTTGCCCATGTTCTGGGACCCAGGATTTGGTTGGGCAAACTTGCGCTGCTAAAGACTTCTTCCTGCAATGATTCTCTTTGCTGTTCACCGTGCTGGTGACCACAACAGAGGGTAAAAGAGATCTGGAAGGTCTCACATTCAGATTAAATGCTTGATCTGAGACATGGTATACATGACTTGCACTCACACTTACTAGGCAAAAATATTCACATGGACTCCACCTAGGAAGTGCTTTCCTATTATGTATGAGCCTAGAAGGGGAGAGACATAGAGATGTTTGGTGAAGACCACAGGTAATTAAAAGATTTTCATTTTCTCTTTCTTTCTAATATCCTGCTTCTATTACTTTCCACGTGGCTTCCTGAACTGTAGACAGTGCTGAAAGTCTTTAAGGATTTCAAAGGATTGAGAGTCATCATAGAGAGGAGACTCCCCTCTCGCCCTGATAGAATATTTTTCTCTGTGTGTGTAACATTCTTTACAAAGTGAGGTTAAAAAATTCCTTGTAGAATTAAGTTAAACATGTGCACAGCAACACAAAATGGAAGGAAGGAGAGAATTGGTTGAAGAGGCAAGGATATAACAGAAATTCCATTTTGGTGTTCATTATAATGTCATTCCTCCAGCAAAATTACCTTGTATCCCTGACAAAGATGAAAGGCTTTACTCCTTCTAGTTATCAGCAACAACTCCTCTCATTAACCGTTCATCTCACCACTTACACAGTCATTTATCTAAATGTATATGTAAGATGAAAAATAAATAAATGAACTAATCCATAAGAGCATACATACACAGACAGGTAAGGAGATGAGATGGGAGAAATGCTAGGAAAAATGGAAAATAATATGAAAGCCATATTTCACAAGGCACAGGAAGAGCTTTTGCATTAGCTCATCCATCTCATTATCTTTCTAGAAGACATTTCAATAATCACTTTCACAAAGGTAGTTTTTAAAGGTTCAATTTTTTCTTGCTTAAATGTAGGCTCAGAAAAATGCATCTTTTCTAGAAATGTTCACCTTTACCACTAATGTTGATTCCAGCTAGAGATTAGGAAAGTGTATTCTTCAAAAGCCAGTTACCTGAATGGTTTCAGCATCACCAATGGTTGAAGAACAGAGAGAATGCCTGAATTGCAATTAGAGTATTTCAGATTGGAGAAAAAAAGAGATCACTTGTTTGAAAAGATGACTGCACACTAAAGTAGTTTATGATAATAATAAGAAGGACCAGGTATTGTGGGCCTCTGCTTACTATATTTCTAACACTGGGTTGAGTATTCATGTAGGTTATTTCTAATCTTCACCATTACTCCATGATATGGGCATATATTAACATCCCAGTGTCCAATAAAAAAGGCTCAGATAGGTTAAATAACTTGCCTTAAGATATACAGGAAAAAAGTAGTAAAAGCTAGATGCAAACCCAGGTTTGAGAAAACCTCTACTATGTGTTGAAGGAGGGTAGTGATGATGATGATAGCAATTATGGCAACAGAGAGCACTTATATATACCCTCTCTCTCATAAGCACTATTGATGGATTAACTCATTTAATTCTCAGAAAATCCATTGAGCTCTAGTATAGCAATTTACAGATGAAGAAATTGATTTGAAACTAAGAAAAGTTAAGGTAGAAGTGGTTATTTGTGAAAAAAAGAAAAAGTGACTAAGACCAACTTTGATTAATTTTCACTCCTTGTAACATAGCAGGAGGCAATGTCCAGAACTGTAGTTCTCTTTTCCCACTTGTCCTCTTTCCTTCCAGTATTAGTATCATTAGCCACAGGATATGATGAAGGATGATGGTTAAGCATGTGCACTCTGAAACCAGACTGTCTGAATTCTAATCACAGCTGAATGGCTTTGGGGAGAAATTCCTGTGTTAGTTTCTTAGGGTTGCCATCACAAATTATCCAACATTGAGTGGTTTAAAACAACAGAAATGTCTTGTCTCGAGTTTCCAGAGGCCAGAAGGATAAAATCAAGTTGTAAGTGGAACTTTACTCCCTCTGAAGTTGCAGGGGACAGATCTGTCCCAGGTCTCTCTCCTTCCTTCCTGTGCTTGCTGACGATTCTTGGTCTTCTCTGGCTTATAGATCACTCCAATCTCTGCCTCTGTCTTCATGTGGCATTCTCAGTGTGCCTTTGTGGTTCCAAATTGTCTTCTTCTAATACAGATTCCAGTCACATTGGGTTTAAGGCTCACCCCAATTAAGTATGACCAGGGGCTTCCCTCATGGCTCCTGCTACAATGTGGGAGACCTGGGTTCAAGCTCTGGGTTGGAAAGATCCCCTGGAGAAGGCCAGAGCAATCCACTCCAGTACTCTTGCCTGGAGAATTCCATGGACAGAGAAGCCTGGTGGGCTACAGTCCATGGGTCATAATGCATCAGACACAATTGGGTGACTAGCACTTTCACTTTCATCCTGATTATATCTGTAAAGACTTCATTTCCAGGTATGATTACAAGTTCTAGATAGACATGAATTTTGCGGGTAAACTATTCAATTCAGTACTGTTCCTAAAATGCTCTAAGTTATTTTTGTGAGTAAAATGATGATAAAGATTATGTCTATGTGACAGGCATGTTGTAATACCTAAAATAAAGAATAGAGCTCAGCACAAATCAAGTAGTAATCAAGTGTTAATACTATTAACTTCTCCTCAAAACCTGATAGGATCAAGAATTATGCATGTGGTTAGCAGACGCAAGCCATTATTTATAGAACGGATAAACAACAGGGTAGTATGGTATAGCACAGGGAGCTATATTCAGTATCCTGTGATTTAAGCCACAATGGAAAATAATACTCCAAAATAATGTATATAGGTATAACTGAATCACTTTGCTATACAGCAGAAATTAACACAACATTGTAAATCAACTATGCATGTGCTAAGTTTTCTCAGTTGTGTCCAGCTCTTTGCAATCCCATGTACAGAAGACCACTGGGCTTCACTGTCTGTGGGATTTTTCAGGCCAGAATACTGGGGTGGGTTGCCATTTCCTCCTCCAGGAGAACTTCCCAACCCAGGGATTGAGCCTACATCTCCTGTGGCTCCTGCACTGTAGGCAGATTCTTTACCTACTGAGTTATCGACTATACTTGAATTAAAAAGAGTCGTTAGAACTGATCCTATTAAAAATAGGTATGTGAATTTTCCCCTAGACCTTGCATTTTTCTGTAAATTAATAGAGCTGATGGTTATAACTTGTGCTTACAGAATCTGGTTTTATTGCAGCAAGGCAGGCTTTGATCTCTATCAGTGCAACAACAGAGGAAGGTCAATATACAAGTCATTCTTTACATAGTGACATAAAATTACTGAATTGTATTCTGTATATTTTTGGAGGGAGAGTCTTCCCCTTTCCTTTCCTTTAGCTTAGTATCTTTTCTCTGTCAGGATTTTGCATCTAGCAAGATGAGTGCATGGTCTCAAAAGGAACTTTCATTGTGACCCAGGCATAAGAAATGATTAGATCCATGTAGCAAATAAGTGAATTGAAACAATTGTATCTGCTGCTCTGAGTGAAATGAGATTTCACTTTGGGGCTTGCTAGCTACCCAGCCCTGAAACAAATTAAAATAAGATTACCTGACAGTGCAAAGGTTTCTATGGTTTAAAAATAAATCCTATAGTCAGCTGCTGATTCTGCATAGTAATTTCTTAATAAGCACAATGAGTANTGAAATGAGATTTCACTTTGGGGCTTGCTAGCTACCCAGCCCTGAAACAAATTAAAATAAGATTACCTGACAGTGCAAAGGTTTCTATGGTTTAAAAATAAATCCTATAGTCAGCTGCTGATTCTGCATAGTAATTTCTTAATAAGCACAATGAGTAATTTATCACTGGATTGAGTCAGTATTTATTTTCAATCACAGATCTTGCAACTGGAGGGTTCCTGAGAGTTTTACCATTAAGAAAATATTTATCTACTTGGGTTCATAATGGCATGTGATATATGACATGCTTCATTTCCACCCTAGCGAACCCTCCCTATACAACTCCATTCCATTCTTAGTGCTCCCAATTTGTAGCACTTGAATATGAAGGAACAATTTTTGAAACATAAAAGTTTGGTTCAACAGAAAAAAGAAAAGCCTCAAAAAATGAAAACAAACCCAATCCTGGCTATTAGTTACTGTCAGTGGGAGCCAGAGTTAAAGGAAGTTACACTCAATGGCACAGTGTAGTTTCTGAGTATTTAACTATAGCTAAGCCATGAAATAAAAAGACTCTTACTCCTTGGAAGAAAACGTATGACCAACCTAGATAGCATATTCAAAAGCAGAGACATTACTTTGCCGACTAAGGTCCGTCTAGTAAAGGCTATGGTTTTTCCTGTGGTCATGTATGGATGTGAGAGTTGGACTGGGAAGAAAGCAGAATGCCACAGAATTGATGCTTTTGAACTGTGGTATTGGAGAAGACTCTTGAGAGTGCCTTGGACTGCAAGAAGATCCAACCAGTCCATTCTGAGGGAGATCAGCCCTGGGATTTCTTTGGAAGGAATGATGCTAAAGCTGAAACTC
>SJYV01015672.1:379-13167 GCA_006410875.1 Neotragus pygmaeus | reverse complement strand
GGGGCGCTAAACTCTCCAGATGCCATTCCCTGGCCCAAAAAAACCAGAGGACCAGGTACCAAAAAAAGCAGGCCGGCTGCCTGCTTCCAACACAAGGGTTGCAGGTCAGATCCCTGGTCCCTTTATTTTTTTAAATAAAGCCAGTGCTTTCTTTGCTACTTTCCTGGATCCCTTTGATACCTGGTGTCGGGGGTGACAAGCATGTTTTCTGGACACGGCTGGGTTAGACAGACGAACTCCCCCACACACCATCGCAGCTCAGGCACTGGGGCTGACAGGCTGCGGGTCTCTGCACACGCAGGTTCATCGTGGGTGGGCAGGACCTGTTTACACCTTTGAGTCTGGATTCAGCTGCCTACACCCAAGGCTGTGTCCACACTGGCAACATGAAGGCCTGGAAGCTGCCCAAGGGTCAGCACCCCTGATCAAACAGTGCCCTGACTTAGAAAACAGGCTGGCTGTCGCAGGCTGGGGGGTCCACCCGCTTTGGAAGTCACATCCAAGTAACTGCCCTCTCCTCTCCACCAGGAAGGGAGGATTCTGACTTCTCACCTCCAACCAAAGACCCTTGCATTGCTGTTTTTCCACCCCAAGGAGTCTGGGGGTCCCAGTTTCCATGCTGTCTGAGTAGCAACCGGCAATCCCTCTCCCAGAGGGGTCTCTCATTCACAAGGTCCGGCCTCTCCTCCCCAGGCCTCCCCCTCCCACGTGACCCAGCCTCCCCACAGACTCCTCCTTCCTGGGGACGGCCCCCTCCCCCTAAGGGCCAGGGGAGGAGGCCTCCAGATCAAAACCAGTAGATGAAGAGGACCGTAAGGAAACCCACTTAAAAACAAAACGAAGCAAAGCCTTGAGACATCCCTGGAGGCTAGGACTCTGTGCTTCCAACGCAGGGGGTTAGACCCCTGGTCCACAACCAGGATCTTGCAGGCTGCCACAAACAAACAAGATGAAGTCTTACATTCTCCAAAAAGGCCTCCCCCACCCCTGAGTCCTGATCCACCGTGCCATCCGGAGCGCCGCCCTGGGCTCAATTCCAGCAAAGCTGACACTCCTGCCCCCTTAGGTCACTGGTTGCCTCCTAGCAGTGCCTGGGCCAGGGTGGGTCCATATTTTGTGGGGACTGAGGGTTATACACTTGGGGAAGGAGAGGTCCTCTTAACAACCACACCACCAGCCCCCATCTACAGGATGAGGGACAGTGCCCAGAAGGGGCCAGGTCACTCAAGGGACCCAGAGTCTAAACTCGATGACTGTCACAGGGAAGCACCAAATCCTCCCAGAAGAATCGTCACAGCACAGAAAGAGACCCGGTGTATCCTTTAATGTGATACTCATCGTTTTCAGTCACCAATATCTTCAAAGAAAACTTACTTCCTAAGCCCACTATGTAACAAATGCGGAAAGTCCTGGAATGAACTTTCTTTATTCAACAAAATTAAACTTTTAGGCTTCTTTTCGGAAAAAAAAAAAAAAAAGGAAGGGAATTTAGGTGGGAAGTTGGCGTCCGCCCCTCACCCTGCACAGGCTCTTGCACCTGTTAGAAACTGCTGGTCACCGCTTTTCCACCAAGGAAGCTCAGGCCCAGAGACGGGGAGGGTCTGCTCAAGGTCACACAGCATGCAGGGGCCTGCCTCTCCCCAGGCTTCATGCAATAAGCCCACAGGCCTGTTGCTAACCCAATCCTGACCCTAGGGGCCAGCTCCTAATAAGATGGCTTTTGCGCAGATGGCAGAAGGCACAAGCAATGCAGACAGGCATAGGCCAGCAGTCGGGTGCGCCCCACACTGCACCCCGGGTTCCCTCACGGAGCTGCACCCTTGGGAAGCAAGGAGCAGAAGGGGCCCTACCAGCCACAAAGACCCACAGGAACCCCGGGTGCCTGGGCTCCCGGGAGATGACCGGGTGAGGACCCCCACGCCACCCTGTGAGGGTCAACCTGCTGGCTGGAGCCTGGTTTCTAGACACGACCATGCCGCTGACTCTCAGGGCACGGGCAGGTCAGGCAGGCATCGTCCCCCGCCCTCCGACTCAGTACAGCACAGGGTGGCTGAGCAAGGCGCTCACCCTCGCTGTGACTCGGTTTCCTCATCTACAAAACGAAAGTAGTATCTGATTTACCGCCTTAGTGGGGCGGAGACGGTGGATGGGAACGCGGGGTGAAATATGACCACGGGCAGCACGGGCTTCACCACAGGAAAGAACACGGCTGCCGGAGTCCACAGCCGGGGCCCCGCTCACTGGCTGTGTGGCCCTGGGCAGCCGGAGTCCACATCCGGGGCCTGCTCACTGGCTGTGTGACTGGGCCAGTGACTTCACGTCTCTGCGCTCCAGCTTCCGCTTCTGCACAGTGAGGCTGCTGGGAGGATTACATCAGTGAGTATGTGTAAAGCCCTTCAAACAGTGACTGGCACGTTGTAAGCTCTAATGACGACGTGTTAAATTAAAAACCCAAATACGAAAAACTCAGATCTTTCTGTCTCCTCGGTGAAAGAGGACTCCGAGGGCACAGGGTCACAGCCAGGCCGCCTTATTTATGAGCTGTCTTGCCCACTCCTGGGAGATCCTGGAGCTGCTGCTTATGCCTTCGTCAGCCACGAAAATTAGGGGATGGGGGCAGCTGTCAAAAGGCTAATAAAAAACTTAAGTCAACTGCTAACTATTTACTGTCAAATAAAAACCCATAATAATAATAATAATTGAGGCTGAATGTTGGTGAGGTTCTCCTCTTGAGAGCCCAGCGCCTTTTTCTCTCTCTCTTCCTTTACTTTCCCTCCCCTTTTCTGCACTCCTGCTGGAAATATGGATCCACCTATATAAATCAGATCGTAAGGTCCCTAACCTAAAAGGGGGAGGAACTGGCCCTTTCACTGACAGGTATTTTGCATCTCCATCTTAGTTCAATACAACTTCCAGCTACGACGTAGTGCTATAGTCATGTTGCGGAGCTTACTGACACTCTTTGCCATGGTGTGAACAGATTACAAAGGTTACCTGCTATCTCCCGCCTCCCTGAGACCGCCCATCCCCGTTTACAGGAGAGGAAACCAAGACTCCAAGAGAGGAAATGGCTTGCCTTGAGCTGCAGGGCTGGGCAGCCTGGTGTGGCCAGAGCCCTGCCAACAACCAAGTAGGCAAGCTCAGACAGGTCTCTAAACAGGCGAGGATGGGCAAAGGCAGAGATCCTTCCTGCTAAGGCCGGAACCCCGCTCACTCCACTGGCGACTACTATTTAACAGTTACAAATGCACAGGGACCTAGTAACAGGCGTGTGTGTGTGCCTGTGTGTGTATGGGTGTGTTCTCAGTCACGTCCGACTCTTTGCGAACCCATGGACTGTAGCCTGCCAGGCTCCTCTGTCCGTGGGATTCTCCAAGCAGGAATACTGGAGTGGGGTGCCATTTCCTTCTCCAAGGGAACTTCCTGACCCAGGGATCGAACCTGCATCTCCTGCACTGCAGGCAGATTTGTAACCACTGAGCACCTGGGCAGCCAGTATACACATACATCGTTTAAACCACACCTTAGAACAAGCCTGACCAACAAGAAAGGTTCACTCCATTTTACAGGAAACTGAGATTTGGAGAGGTGGACACTTAGCTGAAGGTCCTACAACAAGTCACCGGCAAAATACCAGTTCTAGCCCTGGTCCATCTGAATGATTGCTTTTATGTTACTGCTCTCCTGCCCCCTGTCTCTCCAAACCTTCCCCAGGAAGTGTGCACAACTGTATGAGCATGCCTGAGACTGCATCCAGGTTTCTGGGGGCCTCAGGTTTCCTGGCAGTATTTCCAAGGGTCGCACCTGTGACAGGCTTCAAAGACCACCTTGAATGGGGTCTGGAGATAGTACCTGCCGTCAATGGCTCCACCAGCCAAGCCAATCAGAATCCCTCTCCCTAAAAGCCTCCATACTCTGTGCTGTATGAAGAAGCCAGGCAGACCTGAGTCTGATTCCACTTTGCTGTGTGACCTCGGGCAAGTCCTTAACTTCTCTGAGCCCCAACTCAAAGTGGGATTAGAAACATCTATTTCAGAGTGGGGTTAACAGTATCTGTTTCAAGGTGAGATTTCAACCCAAGAAAAGCACCTAGCTCAGTGGGTGACCAGGTTGGTCCCCTCTTACCCACCGTCCACCAGCCCTGCCCAAGCTCTGAGGTCAGTCCTGCAATGCCCAGCTTACCCCAGCCAGAAACTAGGGCCTCAGACAGAACAGTCCACAACCCCTTGGTGCAGACAGAACTAATAATTAGCTGTCACGATTTACTAATAAAAAAATATAATCCATGCCACAACACACATGGATTTAACTAATCTTAATTTGAAGGGAAAATAACAACTCTAAATATATCAAATGCAGGCCTTTTTTTTAAGACAACCTGCAAGTGGGGTTTATCTCCAGTTTCCAGCACGAGCAAGTTATTTAGTTTCTCCCACTAGCCAAGCTAATATTCTTTTCTCACACTTATTTTATTTATTTTTTACAGTCTGAAACGAACATTCTCCGAGCAGCAGTGTAAATCCCCCAGCTGAGCAGAAGCCCTTTTCTGCAACGCATTTTGTCGCTGGGACACCAAACCAAAGCCCTGGTGTGTCCCCTGCCCGCCACGTGAACCCTGCCCTCCACCCCCAGGAGCATCTCCAGCCCTTCCCGGTTCCTGATAAAGGAACCAGGTGGAGCCATCACGGCATGGACCTGCCGCCGCCTCCAGCCCGGGGGGCCTGCCACCCACTGTCGCGTGCTGCTTGTCTCCTGCATTTCTCCAGAAAGCTGACACTTGGCGTTTGGGGGAAGGAGCAAAGAAAAGGCCAACCTACGGCTGACAGCTGATGGTTCATTCCTCCCTGGATAGCTTCATTCGGTTGTGGAAGGGGTGATAACGTGCAAAAATGAAATACCTGTGATCAGGGGCTATACAATGGAAATTCTAAGGTGGAATCTGGAGGGAATGGCTGAGAGACATCCAATAAAAGTTTTCAGGACACTGATTCTGAAAGGCAAGCATCTCACACTGCCAGGCGGGGTCCGCACTCTTTTCAAAGCTTTCCAGATGCTTCCATTTCTCAGGGGTCTATCTGAGCCCAGACGCTGTGCTGGGTGGGTGCTTAACACTGTCATCTCATTGAACTCTGAGCATGAAGCCAAAAAAGCAGGTGCAGATGAGGAAACCGGGATCCAGAAAAGTGAAGCGACTTGCTGGGGTGGGCTCGGAAATCCCACCCTGGGCGCCTGGCACTAGAGCAACTCGCTCCTTCAACCCTCCAGACCCCTCCTCCCGGGCGACCTGCCCTCGAGTTGTCTCCAGATAACAGTAATGTGACCGAAAATGGGAAAGGAGGGGCCACACAGCAGACGGGACACGCGACGGTTGTCCTGAGGTTGTTTCTGACAGGCAGCCTCAGAACCCAGTGGAAATTTCCCCCAGATCCCAGGGAGACCAACGGTCGCCATTCTAACACCGGGAAATGATGGAGCCAGAGAGAGACAGCAGAGCATCCCTGAAGGAGGAGGGGCCCGCTCATATTCGCAGCATGCACGCCACGCACACGTCCCTTCTAAACGTCACAATTATCGTTAGGTAGATGAGGACCCTGCAGCTCAGAAGGGCATGTCACACTGCAAGTGGCCGGCAGAAAGCAGAGTGGGTACAGACATGGGCTCCCCGGTGCGGATGGCAAACCCAGACACCCCTAACCCCACTCCGCCGCACCCTTCCTCAGGACGCCCATCCCAGAGAAGAGCTCAGAGACTCATGCTCTTGGAAAAGACTGGACCCTCCTCACCTCCCCTCCCAGGGTTCACTACTCCTGCTGCCCTTGATGGATGGGTCCCCGAGCTCCATCAGAACCCTCCTCAGAGGCAGGGAGGATGTGGCGAGAAGGGATCTTAAGAAACAGGAGGAACTCCTATACAGGCAGACGTGTATCAGATGCCTGCCCCTGGGTCAGATCTCCAGCCAAAGCCCCTACCTCTGGCCAGCACCAGCCCTCCATCTGCAGGGGGCCTTGGACAGAAGCTCAAGGGACCTCCTGCAGCCCCGGCACACCGTCAAAAAACAGCACCCAGGAACTCGGCCATACACATCAAGGGCAGGGCAGCTCACACCCTGGCCATGTCCCTACACGGCCACCCCCACCAAGCTCCTGCCCCATGGGGGCTCTTTCCAGGGGACGTCCAGGGTCGGGGAAGGGCAGGAGGTTCGAGCTGAATGAATGAATGAATGCAATAGGACAGGGGTCCCCAACCTCCAGAATTTAATGCCTGATGATCTGAGGTGGAGCTGATGTAACAATAATAGCAGTAAAGTACACAAGAAATGCAATGTGCTTGAATCATCCCCAAACCACCCCCCCACCTCACCCTGGTCAGTGGAAAAACTGTCCTCCACAAAATCAGTCCCTGAGGCCAGAAAGGTTGGGGACCGTAGCCCTAGGACACAAGGCTTCAGAAACATCCTCTCTCCACTCTCCTACTCCTCTATCATTAAAAAAAAAAAAAAAAGTAGTTAACTAATCTCTTTATATCCATCTCCAGAATACCATCCCAAGGAATGAACCCATCTCCAGAATACCATCCCAAGGAATGAGTGCCACTCTGGGGCAATGACTCACAGAATTCCAGCTCAGTTCTCACCCTGGGGATGTCCTTAACAGTGGAAGTGCATGCAGGGCTCAGTCACTTCTTTGCAACCCAATGGACCACAGCCCGCCAGGCTCCTCTGTCCATGGGATTCTCCAGGCAAGAATACTGGAGTGGGTTGCCATGCCCCCTCCTACAAGGGATCTTTCCAATCCAGGATCGAACCCATGTCTCCTGCATCGCCCATACTGGCAGGTGGACTCTTAACTACTGAACCACTGGGCATGCCCCTAACAGCGGAAGGGACCCCCAGCATATTTACAGGCCAGCCCTGCCCTGCCCATCTCTGGAGCCCAGCCTCTAGGAGCACCTGGTAGGAAGAGAGTTGGGACCTGCCTGTCTGGACCACGCTCAGACTGTGAGCTCCAGGAAAAGCAGGACCCTCACAGCCACGTGGGCGCCCCGCCTCAGACCACCAAGCCAGAGACCAAGTCCTAGGAATCAGCACCACCCACACCAGCTACCGGCCAGGGCCAGCTCCGGGGGTGACGGGGGTGCATGGGCAGGCTGGAGCATCCCCTCCCAGCCACGGCCAGGAAGCAGGGACAGGAAAGGCCCGGGCAAGGCCAGCAGTGCCCGGGGCTGGGGCAACAGCTGGGTAGATTTCCGGAAGCCTGAGCGGAGAAGCGCCTGGAATTCCTAGTCCCCCTCTTAAAATATAAAGACTCAATTATCTTTGAGCAGCTTGCTTTACACATGAATTGACACATTTATTTTACAATAAATAACTAAAAGTTATCTGTGTTTCCTTTACTGTTAATCTACACAGAGAAATAATAAACAGGGCCTGTCTACAAAAATGCAACTACTGCAGTCCTCAGAATTCAATTAAGCTAAAATAATTAATGCTCTCACCATATTAAATGACTTTAAACATTTGAGCTACTGAAGTTTTTATTCTTTAATCTTTCCTTTTTATTAAATTAAAAAAAAAGAAGAAGAAGAGGAAGAAGGAAAAAGTTGGTGTCAAAGTAGGGAGGGGAAAAGGCAAAAAGGAGCCGGGGAAGGGAAAATCATGATGGGCTGTTAAAACGGAATGGTCGTCTTTAGCTGACACAGCACGGAATCTGTCTCGTGCCTTTGATTAAAATAACATTTTAAATGCTTTGAACAAACATATCTCCTTAGACTTCTAAGGGATTATTTTACATATTTTTTCGAGAATGAAGAAATCCATTCGTCCTGTTGCTGAACAGAAAAGGCCAAGAATATCTTTCGTCACACACAGAATAAAAATACTGTAGGCCGCTGCAGTATTACAACCCCGAAAAAGGGAGGGGGGCAGAGGGCGCCGGAGGGTGTGGGGGTTGAGGACAAAGCCGCCTTGGAGATTAACTTTGCCTTTTATGAAATCATATTTAGTCGCTTTCTTAAACAAACCTACCCACAACGATCTGCAGCCTCTCATTGGAAAATACCTTCTCTGTGAAATGAGGATTTGGATGGGCCCTGGCGAAAGCAGGAAGCCTTCCCATTGAACCATGAATGGGGCCCCTCTTGTGGGCAGAAGCCACTCCCAAGAGGTCCGTGTGCCCTGATGCCAGGCGTCTGTGCCACCGGTGAAAACTGTCTCTCAGCGTCGGACAAAGGAAAGAAACACAGACACGAGGGGCCCAACACCTTCCTCGCGTCAGGGCTCCGGCCCTAAGGAAGGTGGGGTCGGTCGCTCAGACCTGCTCGGCGCTCTGAGAAACCGGGGCAGACGGGACTTTGGCCTGAACACGTCGGACACTTTTCTCAACGCCCTGGGCAAGTCGAGAGTGTGGGAGATTTCACGCTAGGACGCCCGCCAGAAGGCCAGCCCCACAGGCCAGTCTGGTTGCACAGGGTCTCCCCAGGGCCCAGCCCATGCCTGCAGGACTCGGCACTCCACTTCAGGCCAGAGCCAGAGTTCATTAACCCCACGGTACAGACGGGCAAAGGGAGGCTCAGGGTCACGGAGCTGCCGGGTGGCTGCCCCAGAGCAGCTGGCCTTGCTGCGTCACCTGACTAACCGCCTCCTGGGTGAGGGCGGGGTGGGGCTGGGGGGTCTCCTGGCCACACTCATCTGTCCCTCCCATGGAAGCAAAGTGTCCCAGTTCCACCAGGTTCACCCGCCCACCCCAAGTAGCACCGAAAGCCTCCGTCCGCCCAGCACCTCCGCCGGTTTCCATGACCCAGACGTGGTGGAGATGGATACAGTCTTCTCGGCCAGCCACCTGCTTGCACACTGCAGTGCCAGAAAGTACCCCCAGGAGGAAAGCACCACTGGCAAAGCACTTACGGAGCTCCTGCTCTGTGAACCTACCCACTTGGCCCGCCAGGACTGTCCCTCCTGGTGACGCCAGGAGAAAATGAGGCTCGGACCCCGAAGGAGCTCGTCCGAAGCCTCCTGGCAGGATCCGAGCCCTGCACGCGTTCCGATAGCGTCCTGCCGCTTCTAGGAAACCCGGGCCAACCCGGGCCCTGAGCTCAGGAGGACAAACCGGAAGCCACCACTCTGGGCTGCATGGGCACGGGCTCCCTGAAGGAGGCCCTGATATGCCGTGGCCTTGGCCCGAGCAGAACTTGAGGCCAGCTCCCCAGGCCTGCCCGAGGACGCCAGCCCCTGCACCTGTTCTTCAGGTGATCAAAGCCGGCCGTCCAGGTGGCCCACCAGGTGGGCGTGCCAGAGGCGATGGCCAACCTCCCCCAAGGAGCACCGGCTCCGGCCAGGTTCCCACGAGCCCCTCCCTGGGCCCACTGCTAGCCCCAGGCAACGTCAGAAGGGGCCTCTTTAGACAAGTGGGACACCGAGGCCAGAGAGTGGATGAGAAAAACGAGGGCCCCCAGCAGGCCCTGCCCACACGCAATATCTCATCAAGCCTCACAACAACCCCCAACAGATAGGTCTCATTTGCTCCATTTCACAGATGGGGAAACTGACTTTGTCCAAGATGTGAAGAGATTCCAACGCGATACGGTCAGGCTCCAAAGCCAGAGACTAAGCCAAGAACACAGCAAAGCCAGGGCCAGCTAGCCTTCCCAGGGCCCGTCCTGCCCTCCCGGCCAGCTGTGGATGCGGCCCCCACCACAGAGTCCATTGCCAAAAGCAAAGCAACCTCTCCAAGCCCCAGGCCTGTCTCCCCCTGAGGGTCACCCGGATGGTAGCCCCTTGGCGAGGGCGAGCCCATCCTGGTAGCCCCGCGGGCCCTCCCAGCACCGCCACCCTCAGACAGAGGGTGAGCTACCCCTGCCCCGGCACCGCAAGGGGCGAGGGTGGGCCTGGGACCCGAGGGGTTGGGGTGGCTTCTGCAGCGGCCAGGCGAGGGCAACGTTCCATACCTGCGAGGTTCTCCTGTTTGGGGCAGACGCCTTTCGCGGGTGACAGCAGGTGGTCATCCTCATCGGGGGTCACCTGGATCCCGATCTCCACCGGCTCGGACACCTTCCTGAGCTCAGAGCGCGAGGAGGGCGGGGGGCTGCCCTTGTCCAGGCCTTTGTCATAGCAGGCCCCCAGGCTGCCGCCACACTGTTTCTTCTTGTGCTCTATAAAAACCAGGATGTCTCCCAGGGGGAAGTTCATCTGACACTGGCCACAGGTGAGCAGGTCAGGGTCGGGGCCACCCACCATCAGCCCCAGGCTGCCGGGCTCCTCTATCTCCAGACCCTCGTCTTCCTCGAGGATGGCGGCCTCCACATGCTCAGGCTCTGCTGGAGAGAGAAAGCACAAGGGGAGGGGCAGAGAAGACAAGATGGGCTTAAGGAGTCACAAGACCCATCATTCACTCCAACCCTTCCCCACCGAGAGGCAGGCCCCTCCACTGTGGGATGCGAAGGGCTCACCACGTCCCCCGCCCAAGACTCCTGGAGGTAAGGAGTTCGCCATCCTGCATGCCACAGATGGGCAAACTGAGGCTCTGGGCGCAGCCCTTGCAGCTCCCAGAGGTTGCCCCTTAAGCAGTGCGGATCTTACGGCTTTCTAGTTTATTTCCTGCCAATTTCCCTTCAGTTTAGCATACAGAGACGCACATGACCACCTGCACATCCACACACATCCTGGTTCCACCAGGGGCTGGACCGTCCCTAGCCTGGTGGCAGCATGATGGGGAGGCATCTCGAAAACTCTGCAACATCTCAGAGCCACCTGGGACCTTTGAAAACCCCCAGGCACCCAGGCAGTACCCCAGACCAATGACACAGGGAGTCAAGCTTCAGGCTTTTTTTTTTTTTTTTTTTTTAAGGCTCTCAGGTGATTCGGATGGGCAGCCAAGGCTTAGAACAGTAAGCCAGAGCTGTTTCTCCCTGCTCTGGCAGGAGTCGCACACCTCTCGTCCCTCCCACCTTTCATTCAGGTCCTCCCCATTCATGAGCGCTCCTGCTTGCATTCCTCTACCTGAGGCCTGGCTGCACCCCAGACAGGAAAACAGAAACCCAGACGGGCGTCCCGGGGCTGGTCTTTCCAAGAGAAAGAGAGGACCCGGGCTCAGAAAGCAACAAGTGAGCATTGGTTCAGAAAGAAATATCGAAGGGGAAAAAAAAAAAAAAACACACAGGGAAGAGACTCGGCTAGTCGGCTGAACGAGGCAGCCGACTTCCCTGCCAAACTCTCTGCTTCTGGTCAGACTTCCATCGCTTTGTAGATTTTGCCGACATTCACCAACTCCCTACTGTCCTTTTTTGTTGGTCGGTTTTTATTTCACTCCCAGTAAAAAGAAAAGAAAGAAAAGAAAAAAAAACTCTTTAGACTCCAAAAGCATTTCTTGGCAGATGATAAACCACACTTGCAATGGGCTGTATGTTTTCATATTTCTTTAGCAGCCGATCTACCTACCTCCTTTCATTTTTGTTTTGTAGGGGGCAAGGGACCCAAATATTTTGAAGCTAATAAACACCTCAAAAAGCAGCAACCCCCTCAGAAAAACCCGGGGACACGGCCAACCAACAGGTCATAAATAAGGCAACTGGACAGTGAGGCTGCATCCACACTCAGGGTTTGAGCAGACTCGAGGTGAAATTTGTCAAGAGCAAATGTCAATGGCCATGTATACAGCGCCAGCGGTGGGGTCTTCCGAGAAGCCAGGGGGCAGCCAGGGGTCTGAAACCCGAGGAGGCAGGTACGGTTTAAGTTGTGCGGCATTTAAGAAAAGATGATGGAAACCACAGAAGAACAGAGGGAAGAAACAGACCGAGGAAAACACATTCCGTGGCAGTGAAGTTATTGACGGGCCAGAGCCAGAGAACAGATAATTCAAGGAAAAAATCCTGTGGCATCTTCCATCCTACATTATAAATCACGGCTCTGTGTGTTCTGAGCACAAGCTTCTTCAGGGCCTGTGAGAGTCCGTGTGGAAGACCCAGCAGACAGCACAGGACATGGAACACACGTGAACTCTGCACGCACGGGTAGGCGCCCAGGTGTTGCGGAGACGGGAAGTGACAATCTGAGATCCCGCCCGTGCTTCCAGAAGAGCAGACAGAGCCCTCGATGAATTACATGTATAAATGCACTGGCAATGTGGCCGCCCAAAAACACCCTGCAGATGAAGAAATTTGAAATCTCCTGTCTGCAAACCTCTAACAAAAAAAAAAAGAAAGAACCTAGAAGGTAAGAAAAACCAGTGTGCACAAAGGCGGCCCCAGAAACCATTAATTACACTTTAAAAAGAAACCCGAGTTTACTTAAAAAGGAGTTGGAAGACAATGCTACATAATTAATTTACCAATTTATTTTATGAAAAGATGCTTTGCTATGGTTAAAATGTAATCACAACCCTCACGCCGAACAGTGTTTCCAGGGGTACCGGGTTCCCCGCGCTCGGTTTGTCAGAATGTTAAAGGTAATTATTCGGTGCCTCTTTTCCCTTTAATGATCTAACATTGAGCAATACTGTTTATATTGAAAAGCTCGCACCTTTAATTACCAATTACATATACATAATTTCAGAGCCAAAGGAGAAGGGTTGTGAAAACAGTTCTTTAGAAATATAAGGATGTATTGTGCACCATTGCTAGAGAAGGAACTCTTAATAAATGGGAGGAGGATGTCAAAATACTGTTTTGTTAAAAAAAAAAGAGAGAGAGAGAGAGAGAGAGAGAGGCACAAAGGAAATGAGCTGAAAAAGCAAAAAAAAAAAAAAAAAAGGAAAAAAAGAAAGAGAAAAAAAAAATAATTAAAAAAAAATTTTATA
>SJYV01015671.1:120996-150948 GCA_006410875.1 Neotragus pygmaeus | reverse complement strand
TTTTTTTTTTTTTTTTTTTTTGTCGTTTCTCCAGTAGGAGTGGACCAAGTTACTTATATAATTTAAAAAGTGAAGGGATCATTTATTGCAGCCAGGCGTGGTGGGACAACTGTGTACACATCATACATCTACACCCAAATCCATACAGGGAGACACAGAGACGCACACCTCCAAGGCAGAGCAGACCTTGCAGAGAGTCAGTGCTTTGGTTACTGAAGTCCTTGCCAGGGCCCACAGTTCCCTTCCAAGTTGTATAAGAAAGAAGCCATTTCACTCTCTACTTCCTCTATAAATTCTCTATAAATCCAACCCACTGTTCTTCAAACATGTGGGTTCTAGAGGGAGAAACTGAGATGGATCACCCTAGGTCTGTTCTGCTCTACCACCAGGACCCCGTCTCTCCCGGGCTCAGCTTCATTCATTTCAATAGATGCTACTTTCATTTTTTAAATCACATAAGTAACTTGGTCCACTCCTAGGGTGGACCGAGAAGGTCGGATAGGCTCCTGTGGGCTGCCCAGGACATTATTTCTCCGGTAACATGTTCTCGGAATACCAGACTTCCGGCCTCGGGCAGCTCACAGGTTAGAGGTCTACTTTGTCCCAGTGGATTTTCTCAGCGTTTGTCTGCGTTTCCTGTGGTGTGCTGATGGTTTATAAGCCAGACTCTCTGGCAGTTGCAGCAGGGGAAACACTCAGACCAGCCAAGCCCCGGAGTCCCTAAGCTGTGTGTTATTTATGGTGAGTTCCCGCTGACATCATGCGCTAAGCTTGGCTTCCCTGATACTTGTAGTGGGATTTATTTCTTGGCATTTGACCTAGAAGGGAAAGCCTCAGGGTTATGCCTCTCACTGGGGAATGCTGACAGAACTTTCCTTTCTCCTGGGTTCCCTCACCCTACTGCTCTCCACCCGGGTGCCCTTTCCCAGTAAAATCTCTTGCTTCATCAGCACATGTGTCTCCTCGGACAATTCATTTCCAAGTGTTAGACAAGAGCCCAGTTTTGGGCCCTGGAAGGGGTCCCCCTTCCTGCAACAAATGGCAACTCTGCTGGGGACTCTTCTTCACTGTGACTGACATCCTGACCACTTGGGGTACTCAGGGGCCAGCTTGCCTGGACCAGACCCAGCGGCCACAACTTGGGACCCTTCTGTCCCTGGTCTCCTCCTGACTCGGACAACTGGCCAGAGTGCCCTGACCAGGTGAGGAGCAAGAGGCTTTACTGACTTCCCTTCCCTCTCTCTTTCCTCTCCTTAACCCTTCTTATCCTCCCCATTTTTTCTAGTCCCTGGACCCTGGATGCAGGTCGAAGGGCCTCAACCTCAGCTAAGAGGATTGGAGACTGATCACCTCCTCTTGGCAGAGAACTTGAATTCTGGGCTTCCCTGATAGCTCAGTTGGTAAAGAATCCACCTGCAATGCAGGAGACCCCAGTTTGATTCCTGGATTGGGAATGATCCCCTAGAAAAGGGATACCCACTCCAGTATTCTTGGGTTTCCCTTGTGATTCAGCTGGTAAAGAATCCACCTGCAATGTGGGAGATCTGGGTTCAATCCCTGGATCAAAAGATTCCCTGGAGAAGGGAACAGCTACCCACTCCAGTATTCTGGCCTGGAGAATCCCATGGACAGTATGACCCATGGGGTCGCAAAGAGTCGGACACGACTGAGTGACTTTCACTTTTCGTTACTATACTCAGCAAGCCCTGCCATGCTTGTCTTACCTGGGTGACAATCTCCACTCACGTTCCCTCCCCCAACCCGATGCTTCTGGAGCCTGGTTCAGCTCAGCTGCTCTCCTTACCCCTGTCTCACATTTCCTTCACTCCCGAAGATCCTTTATGATGAGAAAATGCACCCTCAAAGTGAAGGGGTGTCCATCTGTCCAGTGATGAAGATGGCAGTTGGGTTTCAGAGGGGATACTAAGTACTTCTGGAGTTTCCTTTTTTTTCCATTTATTTTATCAAAGAATAGTTAATTTGGCTTCCCTGGTACCTCAGATGGTAAAGAATCCACCTGCAATGGAGGAGACTTGGGTTGGATCCCTGGGTCAAGAAGATCCCCCAGATAAGGGAATGGCTACCCACTCCACTATTCTTGCCTAGAGAGTTCCACAGACAGAGGAACCTGGTGGGCTGTAGTTCATGGGATCACAAAGAGCCAGACATGCCTAAGCAGCTAACATTGTCTTTGTTATTGTCATAGCTGATTTACAATGTTGTATTAGCTTCTGGTGTGCAGCAGAGTGACTCAGGTATACATATGTGTGTCTTTATACACACACACACACACACACACACACACATATATATACTTTTCATATTCTTTTCCATTATGATTTATTAAAGAATGTTGAAAATAACTTTTTGTGCTGTATAGTAGGATATTGTTATTTATGCATTCTATACATAATAGTTTGAATCTGCTAATCCCAAACTCCCAATCTGTCCCTCCCACCTGTCCGTTCTCTATGTCTATGAGTCTGTTTCTCTTTCATGGGTAAATTTGTTTGTGAGTTTATATATATATATATATATCAGTTCAGTTCAGTTCAGTTGCTCAGTCGTGTCTGACTCTTTGCGACCCCATGAATTGCAGCACGCCAGGCCTCCTTGTTCATCACCATCTCTCGGAGTTCACTCAGACTCATGTCCATCGAGTCTGTAATGCCATCCAGCCATCTCATCCTCGGTCACCCTTCTCCTTCTGCCCCCAATCCCTCCCAGCATTAGAGTCTTTTCCAATGAGTCAACTCTTCGCATGAGATGGCCAGAGTACTGGAGTTTCAGCTTTAGCATCATTCCTTCCAAAGAAATTCCAGGGTTGATCTCCTTCAGAATGGACTGGTTGGATCTCCTTGCAGTCCAAGGGAGTCTCAAGAGTCTTCTCCAACACCACAGTTCAAAAGCATCAATTCTTCGGCGTTCAGCCTTCTTCACAATCCAACTCTCACATCATACATGACCACAGGAAAAACCATAGCCTTGACTAGACGGACCTTAGTCAGCAAAGTAATGTCTCTGCTTTTGAATATACTATCTAGGTTGGTCATAACTTTTCTTCCAAGGAATAAGCGTCTTCTAACATATATATACAGGCTTCCCTAATAGCTCAGCTGGTAAAGAATCTGCCTGCAATGCAGGAGACCTGGGTTCAATCCCTGGGTTGGGAAGATCCCCTGGAGAAGGGAAAGGCTACCCACTCCAGTATTCTGGCCTGGAGAATTCCATGGACCGTATAGTCCATGGGGTCACAAAGAGTTATATATATGGCTATGCCATGTGACATGCAGAATCTTAGTTCCCTGACCAGGGATCAAACCCATGCTCTCTACAGTAGAAGTGCAGAGTCTTAACCACTGGATTTCCAGGGAATTCCCTTGTGTCATATTTTAGATTTCACATATAAGTGGTATCATATGGTATTTGTTTTTCTCTTTCTGACCTATTTCACTTGGTGTAATAGCCCCATCCTTGTTGCTGTACATGACATATTTTATTTTTTTGTGTGCCTGAGTAGTATTTCATTGTGTCTCTGTACCATATTATTATCCATTCACCTGTTGATGGATGTTTAGGCTGTTTCTACATCTCCGCTGTTGTGGATGTTGCTGCTATGAATACTGGGGTGCATGTATCTTTTCGAATTGTAGTTTTATAGGGACATATGCCCAGGAGAGGGATTGCTGGAGCATATGGTGACTCTGTGCTTAGTTTTTTGAGGAATCTTCATACTGTTTTCCATAGTGACTGCACCAACTTATATTCCCACCAACAATGTAGGAGGGTTCCCTTTTCTTTCTGGAGTTTTTTGACATGTCATCGGGCAAAACATAAATTTATACTTCAAAGCCTGCCACAGAAATTGATTATAGATAAATAGGTCTTGAAGCAAATCTCAGACAAGAATATCTATAGTCTTAAAACAGTCAGTGAGTGATTATTTACATTATGAATTTAATCTTTCAAAAAATTGTGTAAAAGTAATATAGTATTGCAGAAACTAAGAAGGAATTCAATCACTAATATGACCCCCTTGACATTTTGGATATTTATGATCATTTGCTATTTGTCCTGTGCACATTTTGTATAGATAGATTTACAGTCTGATGTCTTATTTCTTAGACTCTAAGTTGCTTCCATGTGCTTTAAAGTGTTAATATTTATAATTAGAATGGCTGTTTATTAGATTGCCTGTCAAACATACCCTAATCTGTTGTGCAAACTGTCCTAGCTCTAGTCACTGGGAGCTCTTTTTGCTTGGCTCCTGTGTCCCTTTGACATACCCCTATGTTTGTTTGTTTTGGACTTGCTTGCTTTCTGCTACTAAAGATGCTTCAGGTTCATCTTGTGTTTTCCCCAACCCAGCCATTTCTCTAAGGCATTCTGGTTCCTTTAATTGGAGAATGTTTATTTAGAAACAAAGACCTTCATACTAGTTTCATTGACTTTTAAAGAAATGTTTATTTACCTATTTGGCTGCATCGGGTTGCAGCACGCAGGATCTTCATTGCGGAAAGGGCTTAGTTACCCCAGAGCACATGAGATCTTAGTTCTGCCGCCACCACCCCTGCATTGCAAGACAGATTTTTAACCACTGGACCATCAGGGAAGTCCCTCCCTGACTTTTATCTAATAATGAAAGAGGTCCTGAAAACCCAAATGATACTGACCATTTTCCTAATTTGTTGTATAGGACATAATAAAGATCAGAGGAGAAGTCCATTAAGAACAGAAAGAAAAAAAACATGAAAGAGGAAGGCTGATGATGACACAGTTAAAATACCAGATTCAGCCATGTCTAAAGCCAGAAGTTTTAGGCAAACCAGTCCATCCTAAAGGAAATCAACCCTGAATACTCATTGGAAGGACTGATGCTGAAACTCCAATACGTTGGCCACCAGAGGCGAAGAACTGACTCATTAGAAAAGACCCTAATGCTGGGAAAGATTGAAGGCAGGAGGAGAAGGGGATGACAGAGGACGAGATGGTTGGATGGCATCACCGACTCAATAGACATGAGTTTGAGCAAGCTCCAGGAGTTGGTGAAGCACAGGGAGGCCTGGCGTGCTGCAGTCCACGGGGTCGCAAAGAGTCAGACACAACTGGGCGATGGAACAAAAACAACAAAAGCCAGAAGCAACCCAGATGTGTTAGTAACATGAGCCATGAATTCCTTTTTTGTTAATGGCAATCTGAGTTATGTCTGCATCACTCCCAACTGCAAGAGTCACATACTTAAATAAAGAATAACTTACACAGGTTATTCAGTGGGATTCTGTTATAAATCAAACCGGTGGTCTGATGGCAACCAGTGTGCCCAGAAAAAAAACTCTCTACAAAACTCTATTTTGGTCCAGTCTGTACTTTTTTCTCTATGCTCCAGACCCCTGGGTTTGAAGGGGTGTCTCTCCCCTCTTAACACTAAGGAAATTCTGTGTCACGTCCCGGGTAGACCGAGTGAGCATCCTCTCAACAGTGAGGGCACGGGGCATGGCCACGAGCCCAATATTTTGTCGGCTGCAGTGTTACCTAAATTTACAAATGCATTTTGCCATCACAAGAAAATCATCAGGCCATGCTTAAACTATAGATGACCCCCACTGGGATGCTTTCTCATAGCTGGTTACTGTATTTTCTGCCCTGTTTTTCAGACACTGTATGGCAAAATAGCAGTGCCCATCTGGACAATTCCAGCCTGCACAAACTCCCACCAGCCTTTCCAGGCTCCAAAAGCTCGGGAGAAATAGTGCCCAGAGCTCCTCCTGGTATCGTAACTGCTTACCAGCAGGCAGTCCTAAGAAGCGATGCCACAGACGACATCACAGAACTACTTCTCGGTTTTCTTTCAATGGACACTGGCCAGAAGGCTGGGGGTGGGGAGTGCCCTAGCAATCTGCAGAGACAGCTTGTCCTGTCCACAGGAATAAACCAGAAGCTTCTAACAGGGTAGGAGTGGGGAGAGGAGTCCAGGGCAGCAAGGTACAATGAGGACCCTTCACGAGCTTCACACAAAATCTACTTTTGGTCCCTGGCTGAAAGGGAAAGACTGGGACTAAGCAATGTCCCCCTCCAGGGTTAAGCACATAATGACACGTGTTAGAAATTCCAGTCCTCATTCTGGGGTCTCACGTTACTAAGGGTCAGAGTGATCAGTAGCTAACTTTTGGGTGTGGGCAGCGGTGGAAGGGCCATCCATTGTTTCCCTGTGATTATAGTCTGGGGGTCAGTACGGCTGTCAATGCCTGGTCGCCTTGGCGGGCTGCCCACAGAGCTTTCCTGGGGGCACAAGAGGAAGACAGAACATTCCAGACAGAGGCAGGGCTCCCGTCACCCCTGGCTTGTTGACTTCTCCTTCAACAACTAGGAAACGAATCGTTTCCATCATTATGATGTAACGAGGAAGCTGTTTTTGAAATCCTGACTGATGAATTCTCCTCTTGGTCCCCCGGGGCTTGTTTCTCTTATTCCTTCTCCTTCTTCTGGCAGCCTGGCCTTCAGGAGAAAAAAATAAAGAGCAGAGCTGAGGCCAAAATAGGGAAGAGGGCCGATGATAAGAGAAGCCCCAACAGACTCGAAGTGGGAGGAGAGTTCACTGCTTCTTGGGATCAAAATCCCAGGGGGATGGGGATGGGGATGAATCGAAACACCAAATTAGGGGAGAGAAGCGAGGCAGGAAATCCCCGAGCAGAATTCTGGCTCTGGCCTCCCTAGGAGCAGCCTGGGAAGAAGACCAAACGCCGAGGCTTGTGTGGGTATCAGGCTGGAGCCAGCCTCCATCAGTCGGATTAGAAGCTCAGCCTGGGAATTCGTGTAGGCAGTCCCCACTCCTGCCAGGGCCCTGCTCCCTGCCAGGAGAAGAGGGATGCATCCAGACAGAAGGGTCTCTTTTTCTCTTTAATTGCTAAGCTGTGTCCAGCTCTTGCAACCCCATAGATTGTAGCCCACGAGACTCCTCTGTCCATGGGATTCTCCAGGCAAGAATCCTGGAGTGGGTTGCCATTTCCTTCTCCAGGGGATCTTCCCAAGCCAGGGATTGAACCTGGGTCTCCTGCACTGCAGGCAGATTCTTCACCGACTGAGCTAGGAGGGAGGCCCAGACGGAAGGGGAGAGTGCCAACCCACGTGCTTCTGCATGATGGCAGGAGGACCTGGGAGCCAGCACCGGGACCCAGTGGGCCCGCAGGACAGGAGGACGAGGACCAAGACCCAGGGCAACACACACGAGCTCCGTCCCCAAGCTCCAGGCAGGGCTGGACACGAGGGAGCCTGTGGCATGCAGTCACTGACCTGCCGAGGAGACAGTGAGAACGTGGAGAAAGGGTCATGGAGGCCCCTGGGGTCCTGCTGCACCCCAGAACGCAATCATCTTGAAAGAGAGAAGAGTGCGAATGCTCCCAAGGAGCAAGGCATGGCCCTGGTGGAAACTAGAACTTCTACTTAACATCTACCTGGAAGGAGAGCGAGTTAAGCTCGGAGAACTTCATGCTGAGAAGAAGCTGCATCCCTTTCATGAGTTCTGAACTTCAGTTCAGTTCAGTTCAGTTCAGTCGCTCAGTCGTGTCCAACTTTTTGCGATCCCGTGAATTGCAGCACGCCAGGCCTCCCTGTCCATCACCAACTCCCGAGTTCACTTAGATTCATGTCCATCGAGTCAGTGATGCCATCCAGCCATCTCATCCTCTGTCGTCCCCTTCTTCTCCCGCCCCCAATCCCTCCCAGCATCAGAGTCTTTTCCAATGAGTCAACTCTTCGCATGAGGTGGCCAAAGTACTGGAGTTTCAGCTTTAGCATCAGAGGTGATCATATATATCCTAGCTTAATAAATCTTAATAAAAATCTTCTTTTTGAAGATACTCTTATTTACTGTATGTTTTGCCTATAACTTCTAGCCAAAGACAACAACAAAATTTATGGTTTTTATTTATAACTCAGTTCATTGTTGTACTAAAGAGTAAATTATAACCCTTGGAGGAAATGACAGCCGAGTGATGCAGTGAGACGATTACTGCGGTCTGTTCATCCTCTTTTACATGCCCAGGAGGTGTGCACATTTTTGTTAATCGATTTATATGATCATCTCATAAATGGTGGCCAGCTTAATAGTAGTCATCTGATTGTCAGTGACTCACCTCCGGCCACTAACCTGGTGATTCCTGAAAAATTACCCATAAGAATGTAAACTATATCCAAGCTTTAGCCCACTTACTAAAGAGAGAATCTGCCCACCAGAATCACCTGGAAACGTTAACCCACAGAAACTTCACTCCCACTCCAATCTGCATCTTAGAATCTCTGGGGCTGGTGGCCTGGAATTTTGTTTTCCAAAAGCCTCTCGGATGATTCCAATTTGGGAAGGATTTAAACGAAAAGAGCTTATAAAATAGAGTTCCAGTCCTTTCAGGGTAACTGAAATAACATAATGTTTAAGTCTGATTTTTCTGCATTACAGGAGCTACTACTGCCCAGGAGGATTCCCTGGATGTCAGAAGGATGCACTGAGAATTAACCTGACACCCAGAGAGCGTGAGAACAAGACGCCTTCCATCAGCGGGCAAGTCCTTTTGCCCTTTAGGACATTCTCCATCCATCACTTTGTACCCTGGCTCAGGGGTCAGCACGAGGGTCAGAAAGGCCTGCGGGCATCCTAATGGCCAGCCCTGGTTAGGGACTGATTTCCTGGTCTCCTCCTTTCCCACGCGGAAGCCTCAGTCTGCCCCGTGGGATACTGCATTTTTGTACTGGCTGGGGGAGGAAAAAGAGACCCCTACTCCCAGAACCCTGCCTAGCTCCCTTCCCTGGGTGTTGCACCTTGAGCTCTCCTTGCCTTTCCTCTTCTTCATCAGCAGAGACTGAAGAAATTAAAAGTCCATGAGGCTTTCCCAGGAAAATAACTACACGGTTGTTGAAATTGTTCAGTCGCTCAGTCATGTCTGACTCTGACTGCATGGACTGCAGCACGCCAAGCTTCCCTGTCCTTGACTGTCTACATGGGGAACTCAGTGATTGTCAGACTCTCCCTGTTTATGTTCAATCTGCCTGTAAGAGACAGAAGCTGCCAGTTGCCTCTGACCTTCAAGTTGTTGCACAAGTGAATTTCCACCAGAAAATCCTCAGATTGCAGTTAGGACAATCTCAGCAGTTCTAAATTTCAACGCTTTCATTTAGAGAGATTTGGAGGGAGGCCCTTCAGAAAAATATTTAAAAGGCCTTAGAATGTTGTGCACGTTTCTGCTTCTGCACACTGAGGGCTCCAGTTGCCCATAGGAGGCAAGCTGTAGGAGGTGGGCAGCGGGCAGAAGAATGAGTCTGGGGAGCCAACACAGTTTGCCATAACAAGCCTGAAATCAACGAAAAAAAAAAAAAAGAGAGAGAGAAGCTGAATTTCTATGGTCACTGACAGCTGTCTGTTACTATTCTGTTTAAGGAAGCAAAGAAAGAAAAAAAATTTTTTCTGTGCTTGACTCTAGGGGTACTCGGCAATAGGACAAGGTAACGGTTATTCCATGATCTGTTTCTTCTTTCCGAGTAGCTGCTGAAATGTTTTATGAGACTTGGCTTCAGAGCAAACCAGTTAGAGCCGATGAGTGCCCAGGGTGGTGAACTCAGTTCCTCTCTGGTTTCCTGTGGGCCCTGTGGGCGAGCCTGTCTCTGGCACTGCTACCTGCTATAAAACCAATCTGAGGTCCTTCATCTTTGCCTTGTGTTTTTAGTCGGAGGTAATTAGGGTTCTTTCCTGCCCCACCTGACCTTCTGCTCTGTTTGCCCAAACTGCTCCTGGGGCAAACAGCAGATGGTAGGGGTTGAACCAGTAGCTTCCCGGCTACAGGGCAGGTGAAGGTGAACTCGCTGCCGTGTGGGACCCGGAATGGGCGTGGACGGGCTTACCAGCAGTTCAAGCTGCCATCCCTAGAGTGAAAACCGCAGGAAACTTGGGTTCTACCCCCTCTTCATTCAGAGTTCATTCAGAAGATGGCTGCTAACCATCCCCTGGAACTGAAGCCTGTTCCATCCTAAACGTGTCTGAAATGTGAGCTGCTGAGAAATACCTTGACCTGTAAGTGGGTCAGGAAAGTAATGAGCTAATTTACAATTTCTGTTTAATTCTTCACAGGGATAAAGAAGACACGTGGAAGGCTGAAAAGAAGTAGAACAAGGGAAGCAAGTAAGCAAAGAGCGGCAATCCACACACAAAAAGAAATGGCTGCTACGTGAGTGATGGAGGTGTTAGTTGATGCTAGGGTGGTGATCTGCTGCAGTGTATAAATGGATGAAATCAACACACTGTACACTTTACATTTAAATAAGGGTGTATGTCAATTATATCTCAATAAGTTTGAAAAAAGAGGGAGAAGAAAAGGGATGGGGTAAGGGAGACTGCGGGACTCCCCTCCCTAAATGATCAGGGCTCCAGTTGTCTTTGAGCTTCACTTTGTGGTGAAAGTGAAAGTCACTCAGTTGTGTCCAACTCTGCGACCTCACGGACTGTACATAGCCTGCCAGACTCCTCTATCCATGGAATTCTCCAGGCCAGAATACTGAGTGGGTAGCTGGTTCCCTTCTCCAGGGGATCTTCCCAACCCAGGGATCGAACTCAAGTCTCCCACATTGCAGGTAGATTCTTTAGTCTCTGAACATGTGGCACCAACTCAAATCGTCCTTATTATATCCATAGCAGTTTTTATTTTTCAAGATAATGATTTTGAGAGAGAAATTTGTAATTCTTGAGTCACTGACCATGCTCAAAAAGAGGCCAAGCTTGAGACCAGTAACTTGCAGATTCGAGAGACCGTACCTAGGAGAAGATTAAGTACTTCTGGAGTCCCATATCCTCATACACTCACTATGTTCATCTTTGGCCTTAAGTTGAAGCCAGTTCCTTAGATCTAGCAGCAATATCTGAGATACTTGGAGTCAAGAAAGGCTTCCAAATGTAGAACACAGGATTTGTTTACATTCAGTTCAGTTCAGTTCAATCGGTTAGTCATGTCTGACTCTTTGCGACCCCATGGACTGCAGCATGCCAGGCCTCCCTGTCCATCACCAACTCCNCCCAGGGATTGAACTGCACTCTTTTGCATTAGCAGGTGGATTCTTTACCACTGAGCCATCAGGGAAGTGCCCAGTCATATAGATGAAAGAAAAGGGGCTTCCCCTGTGGCTCAGCTGGTAAAGAATCTGCCTGCAATGCAGGAGACCTGGGTTCAATCCCTGGGTTGGGGAGATCCCCTGGAGAAGGGAAAGGCTACCCATACCAGCATTCTAAATATGTATTTACTATTTTATATACACTATGTATATATAAAGTAGTAAGTGTATATAGCTTTAAAAACCACATAACTTTTAAAAATAACTTTTAAAAAATAATTTTTACTAGAGTGTAGTTAATTTACAGTGTTGTGTTAGTTTCAGGTATATAGAAAAGTGAATCAGTTATACATATATATCCACTCTCTGATTTTTTAATCTTAAAACAATTTTTTTCCATTTCATTTTTTTTGGCCACAGTATGCAGTCATGTAGAATATTAGTCCCCCAACTAGGGATCGAACCCAGGCCTCTGGCAATGAAAACACAGACTCCTAACCACTGGACTGCCAAGGAATTCCCCTGGCCACTCTTTCAGATTCTTTTCCCATCTGGGTCACTACAGAGCATTGAGGAGAGTTCCCTGTGTGACACAGAAGGTCCTGCCTAGTTCTCTGTTTTATGTATAGTAATGTGTGTGTGTCAGTCTCAGTCTCTGAATTTACCCCTCCCTGATTCCCCTCTGACAACCATAAGTTTAAAGACTACATTGTTTCTAAAAGCTTGTAGCAACAGCAAAACTCCCAAGCTTCTGGCTCTAAAATTTCAATTTCTTTTCCTAGTTCTTCTGGTATTTCTTTTCCTGTTTCTAAATATCATGCCTTTTCAACTGTTTATCATTTTAGACATTATCTTTTGATTTCCTGACACAGATGAACATGTCCGTTACTCTCACATTTTTATCTCCTCCCATCTCACTAGCTTGGTATTCACATTTTTTTTTCCCGCCTGATTATAACAATGTCAATATTGCCTGTTGCTGAGCCAAGGTTTATGATGTTTCCCTTCTTGTATAACTGTTTGTTCTTCCTGGAGCTCATTGTCTCTCTTTGCTCACTTACTTGGTTTCCTACATGCTCATATTTTATGTTTTTTTCCATGTGTGCCACTGAGTGCCTACCATATTATTTTCCAAGTGCTCAAATGCATTAATACAAAACCAATTCCACTTTTCTCCCTGGAGGCCTCCCTTCTGGAATCCTCCAGCTTCCTGTCTCAACTGATCTGCCTGATCTCTAGACCAGCTGCACGCACAGCTATCATCTGGGAACTTCCCTTGGCCATGCTCGGTGGTGTGATCAAGGCTGTCTATCTCTGTCTCCATCGCTGGGGTTGGCCTGGCATCACGCTTGGTACAATATCTTACTGTAGACCCTTCGCAGTGAAGGAGGGGTACTAGAATATGCCACCCCCAAATGTGCCTCTTTGGCATATGGATTATTTTGTGCTAAAGACTTTGGAGATACAAATGAACTTATTTACAAAACAGAAATGGAGTCACAGATGTAGAAAACAAACTTAGGGTTTACAAAGGGGAAGGGTGGCGGGGTGGGAGGAATAAACTGGGAGAGTGGCCCGCAGACCACTGCTACTGCTGCCGCTGAGTGGCTTCAGTTGACTGTGCGACCCCGTAGGCGGCAGCCCGCCAGGCTCCCCCGTCCCTGGGATTCTCCAGGCAAGAACACTGGAGTGGGCTGCCATTTTCCTCTCCAATATGTGAAAGTGAAAAGTGAAAGAGGAGTCACTCAGTCGTGTCCGACTCTTAGCGACCCCGTAGATGGCAGCCCACCAGGCTCCCCCGTCCCTGGGATTCTCCAGGCAAGAACACTGAAGAGGGTTACCATTTCCTTCTCCAGTGCGTGAAAAGTGAAAAGGAAGTCAGTCGTGTCCAACTCTGCACGACCCCATGGACTGCAGCCTGCCAGGCTCCGCCGTCCATGGGATTTTCCATAAAATAGATAACCAACAAAGACCTACTGTAGAGAACAGAGACCTCTACTCAACACTCTGTAATAACCTACGAGGGAAAAAAGAATCTTAAAAAGAATGGATAAATGTATAACTGATTTACTTTGCTATACAGCAGAAAGTAATACAACATTGTAAATCAACTATTCCCCAATGAGTGTTTTTTTTTGTTTTTTGTTTTTAAGACTAGGAATTAGCAGACATGAGAAAAACTCTAAAGACAGGACACAAGTTGTTTTTTTTTTGGTCATGAGGTCTCCTTCTCCTGTACCAGGAAGACTCTCAACTCTTGTCAGTGGAGAAGGCATCAATTTAAATCTGCATAACAAACCTTACTGAAGAGCCCTGGTTTAGCATGATTCCTGGTCATTGTCTCATAGTACCTCCCTTGCCCAGAACCCCTCTTCTTTGTTTAGCCTCAGATGGCATATAAGCTCCAACTCTAGCCACCTATTTGGGCTACTCATCGCTGGGTATCCCCATATAATGACACATGAACGTGAGAAATCACTTCTGTTTTTCTCTTTTAATCTGTCTTTGCTGGTCTAATTTATAGGATCCCAGCTGGGGAACCTAATATGAATATAGGAAAAAAGATTTTTTTCTTGCCCTCTACTAGCAACCCAAGTGTAAAGTGACTCCTTTATTCTAGTGTCCATATTCCAAACCCCGGGAAGGCTCCAGTTGGCTCTGTGTGGGTCGCTGGCCCCTTCGTGACCCAAACAATGAAGTGCTCTAATGGACCTGTGACTTGCATCCCCTTTAAGACACTAGGCTTCCCTGGTGGCTGAGAGGTTAAAGCGTCTGCCTGGAATGCGGGAGACCCCGGTTCAGTCTCTGGGTTGGGAATATCCCCTGGAGAAGGAAATGGCAACCCACTCCAGTACTCTTGCTCAGAGAATCCCATGGAGGGAGGAGCCTGGTAGGCTACCGTCCATGGGGTCGCAAAGAGTCAGACACGACTGNTATCCCCTGGAGAAGGAAATGGCAACCCACTCCAGTACTCTTGCTCAGAGAATCCCATGGAGGGAGGAGCCTGGTAGGCTACCGTCCATGGGGTCGCAAAGAGTCAGACACGACTGAGCGACTTCACTAAGACATCATAGAACTAGGGAGGATGGGCATCCCCTGAAAGAAGGGGCCTAGCTGACCCATCCTGGATGTCGACCACAATGTGGAACCAAGAGCAGACCAGTGGAGGGGAATTCACTTGGGAGCAGGGAGACCAGACCTCTATCTTGGTTATACCTACTCAATAGTTGGAGGACCTTGAGCAAACTGATGGGTTTCTGTACACCTCATAGCTCCGTCAAAGGAGGGTTCTAGAGTAGAGTTTGTGCTATTATCCAAGATTCTAAAATCTTATCCTCTGTCCAATAAGGGCTTGTAATATGAATGGTGCTCTGTCTTGGAGGCAAGTATAGATCACAAAACAACAATGGAAAAGAAATGTGGAACCGGAAAGTATATGCTCCAAAACAATGATTTTCTTCACTAAACTTGTACTCTGGGCCAGGCATTGTTGCAAGTTTTATTTGGATTATCACATTTTCAACATCCAAGAACTCTTTCCTTTTTTAAAAGCTTTTCATTGTGTATTGGGATATAGCTGATTAACAAACAATGTTATAATTGCTTCAGGTGAACAGCAAAGGGACTCAGCCATACATATACATGTATCCATTCTCCTCCAAATTCCCCTCCCATTCAGAAATCCACATAACATTGAGGAGAGTTGCCTGTGTTATGCAGCAGGTCCTTGTTGGTTTTCCATCTTAAATAAAGCAATGTGTACATGTCCATCTCAGACTCCCCAACTATCCTTTCCCCCATCCTTCCCCCACCCCCACCGGCAAAAATAATCTCATTGGCAAAGTCCGTGTGTGTTTCTGCCAAGAACTCTTTCTTATTCTCTGATTAGTTCTGTTTCTAAGCATCTTGTTTATATCTCTGTGCTTCTGTTCCCTCATCTATAAAATAGAGATAATAATCTTACCTACTTGGTGAGATCTTTGATGAGAACCAAATGATATGATGCGTGTACCAGAAATATGATAACCATTCAGTATATCTTATCAAGATTGCTAATAACTGTGCTTCTTCTTGGTTTCCTCATCGTGGGCATTTCCGGGGGGAAGCTTTCTCTCTCTGTTCATTTATCCCTTCTCTGTCTCCCTTCCGTCACTCAAAAATGTGATGTCATCTTTTTGCTGTTGTTGTTACCTACCAGTGTTTCTTCTCTGATTTTCCATTTCCTTGTTTTTCCTCTCTGGTATGGTTAGGGTAGAAGAGACAATGCCTTCAGGGAACCTGCCACTGTTAAACACTGCCTACCAGTTTTCAGCTTCTGGTAATTTAAAATTTTTCTTCTTTTATTGGCAAAATACATCGCACAGGCCCAGTGTGGCCTGTCCTTACTTGTAGGGTTTGTAAGTTGAAATCAGTTTTCCCATTTTTATTTTTTTTAATTAAAAAAATTATGTATTCATTTGGCTGCATCAGGTGTTAGTTGCATCATGTGGGATCTTTCGTTGTGGCTCACAGACTCGAGTTATGGCAAGCGGGCTTCATAGTTGCAGTGTGTGTGGGTTTAGTCACCCCAAGGCACGTGGGGTCTTGGTTCTCTGGCCAGGAATCAAGCCCACGTCCCCTGCCCTGCAGGGTGGATTCTTAACCACTGGACCACCAGGGAAATCCCAATTTTTGCATTTTTAAATGGTTGAAAAGTAATCAAAAGAAGACTATTTTGTGACTTGTGAACATTATATACAATTTGAGTTTCAGTGTTCCTAAATAAAGTTAGATTGGAACACAGCCATACTCACTCCTCTATAAATTATCTTGGGCTGCTTTCATGACACAATGGCAGAACTAAGTGGCTGCCATGAAGGGTATGCGGCTCACAAAGCCTCAAATATTTACTGTCTGGCCCTTTAGAGGAAGTTTGCCCACCCTCTTACAGAATTGAAGGCCTGAGCAATGACCTGGTCCACAAAAAGCATCAATCATGTATCAAATCAAACTCAGATAAAAGGGCCAAAACAAGGAGGCAAGATTATCTATGACATGAAACAGTCCCCCCAGTTTAAATAAAAAATAGCTTTTAATCGTATCTCTCAGGATAACAGCTATTAATATTTTGGGGTTTATTCTTCCAATATTATTCTGTGCATACATTTTTTTCTATAAAATTGGCTGCAAGGGGATTCCCTGGTAGCTCAGCCGGTAAAGAATTTGCCTACAATGCAGGAGATCCTGGTTCCTTTCTGGGTTGGGAAGATCCCCTGGAGAAGGGATAGGCTACCCACTCCAGTATCCTTGGGCTTCCCTGGTGGCTTAGACAGTAAAGAATCCACCTGCAATGTGGGAGACCTGGGTTCGATCCCTGGGTTGAGAAGATCTCCTGGAGGAGGGTGTGGCAACCCACTCCATTATTCTTGCCTAGAAAATCCCATGGACAGAGGAGCCTGGTGGGCTACAGTCCATGGGGTTGCAAGGAGTCGGACACAACTGAGTGACTAAGCACACAAGCACTTCCCTCATGGTCTGCTGGTTAAGAATCTGCCTTACAATGAAACGGACATGGGTTCGATTCTAGTCAGGAAACTAAGATCCCAGATGCTACATAGAAACTAAGCCTACACACACAACTACTGAGCCCACATGCCACATCTAGAGAGTCCATGGGCTGCAATGAAAGATCTTGCATGATGCAACTAAGACCCAGTGAACAAATAAATAAAAATATTTTAAAAATTTGGTTGTATACACTGTACTAGTATTATTTCAGTTGTGACTGATAGTAAACCTATCTTAATTAGGCTAAAGCTAAAATAGGTGGAGGAGTAAGGGGAGTTTTTTGGCTCATGTAACTGTGAGATACAGGAGTATTACTGCTTCAGGAATGGCTGAATCAAGGAGCTCAAACAATTTACTAGGGTTCTTTCTCCATTTTTTGGCTCTACTTCTCCATATACATATTAACATGTATTTCCAGTGTCAGTCAATATCTTTGACACTATGAGTTTTGTTTCCTCATATGTAATCATTTACATGCACCACGATTTTTTAAAACAACCTGTTAAAGGAAATTTTCATCTCAGAATCATGATTAGAGGATGAGATGGGATATGAGAAGTCATCCAGCACCTTCTATCCCTTTTACAGTAAAAGAAATCGAGACCCAGAATGGATAAGCCATTTTCCATGATCTTTCAAGTAATTGCTGGAAGCTGAAGCTCCAATACTTTGGTCACATGATGTGAAGAGCCAACACATTGGAAAAGACCCTGATGCTCAGAAAGATTGAGAGCAGGAGGAGAAGAGGGCAGCAGAGGATGAGATGGTTGGATGGCATCACTGACTCAATGGGCATGAATTTGAGCAAGCTCCGGGAGACAGTGAAGGACAGGGGAGCCTGGTGTGCTGCAGTCCATGGGGTCACAGGGTCAGACATGACTGAGCGACCAAACAACAACAGATTGATGGTGGGGAACCAGATCTAGATGATTCCAAGGTTGACTCTTTTCCACCTGCTCTCTTTTAAATATCAACCCTGAAGCAAAATGTCAGAGTGTGCCTACCCAGCGAGCCTGAAAACTAAATGATTCAGAGAAAAAAAGAGCAATCTGGTTTTCTTGCCTACTCCTGGATTTACTTCCAAAAGTGAGAGTGGGTGGGGGCAGACAGAGCCACAAAGGCTGCTGTGTTTTTGTTCCTCTTTAGCTAAATATAAAAATATGCGTTGTTGGCTAATCAGAACCTCAAGGCCAGTAACACATCTAAAAGGTTTCGAGATTGTGTCTCTTCATGTGTTTTTTCTTAACCATCCAATTACACAGAAAAATTGTTTTCTCATTTATATATTTCATGTGGTGAGGCTCCTGCTGTTCGTGTCATCTCAAAGAGCTTACTAGGCACGAAAGAGGAAGGGCCATCCTTCAGGAAACCAGTTTGTCTGACAAGGATGTCCAGAGCCCATTTGCAGAGAAAGAGAAGGAATCTATTAGCAAACTCTGTGAGCCCAGCAACGAGGAGGCAAGTGGAAGATGAGCCCTTGAGAGAGGCGTGTTTCCTATATTCTGTATTCTGTAAGAGCTCATGTTGTTGCTGTTATTGTTCCACCACTAAGTCGTGTCCAACTCTTTGTGACCCCATGGACAGCAGCATGCCAGGCTTTCCTGTCCTTCACCATCTCCTGGAGTTTGCTCAAACTCACATCCATTGAATCGATGATGCCATTCAACCATCTCATCCTCTGTTGCCTTCTTCTCCTCCTGCCCTCAATCTTTGCCAGCATCAGGGTCTTTTCCAGTGCATCAGCTCTTCATATCAGGTGGCCAAAGTATTGGAGTTTTAGCTTCAGCATCAGTCCTTCCAGTGAATATTCAGGGTCCCCCAGACATTAAGCAGGAGACCCAGGGGAGACTGAGACCTTGTCCCTGGCCTCAGGAGCTCATGGTCAAGTGTGGAGAGACAAGCGCTGGCTGCAGTGGGAATGATGGGAATACAAAGAAGGGCAGTGGGGCCAGTTGCTAACTCATCATGGGTGGTCCAGAAGTGCTCCCCAAAGGCTAGTAGGCTTGAGCAGAATCTGGAAGGACCTCTAGAGTCAGCCAGGTGAAAGCACACCCAGGCAGTGCAAGGTCAAAGGCCAGAGATGGTGAGCAAACACAGCTCTATGCAAACTACAGGCGGGACCGATATCAGGAATTTGGGAATGAGTGAAGCTTTCCAGGTGGCTCAGTGGTAAAGAATCCACCCACCAATGCAGGAGATAAGAGTTCGATCCCTGGGTTGGGACGATCCCCTGGAGAAGGAAATGTCAGCCCACTCCAGTATTCTTGCCTGGGAAATCTCGTGGACAGAGGAGCCTGGTGGGCTATAGTGCATGGGGTCGCAAAGAGCTGGACACAACTGAGAGGCTGAGCACACACGAAGCCATCTAAGTTGCCAAGAAAAAAAGGAAACGCTAAGTTCTGGTCTGCTGCCGCTGCTAAGTCGCTTCAGTCGTGTCTGACTCTGTGCAACCCCATAAACAGAAGCCCACCAGGCGCCCCCGTTCCTGGGATTCTCCAGGCAAGAACACTGGAGTGGGTTGCCATTTCCCTCTCCAATGCATGAAAGTGAAAAGTAAAAGGGAAGTCGCTCACTCTGGGCCTATACAAAATCGTGAAGTTCTTCTCCACATCTACCACACCCGCATCTTTCACTTCCCTGTATAGCTCTCAGCTGCCCTTCTTTATCCTTCTCGCCAGCTCTTATACTCTCTTTCCCAGGGGATCTTCCCAATCCAGGGACTGAACTCATGTTTCTTGTGTCTCCTGCGTTGGCAGGTGGATTCTTTACCTTGTGCCACCTGGGAGCCTTAAGTAATACATGCTGAGCAATTAATAGAGACTGGCAGTTCATGAGTGCTCAACTAAATTCTGCCATTATCATCATCATCACAATTAACCTATTAACCTCTATACATTGCCTCTAGTGGAAAAAGTGACCCTACCTGATACAGTGCAGAATGGAAGTAAAGATAAGGGTTACTCAAATTTTAACTTTTATGGATATCAACAGTGAGGCCACTATGTCTTCAAAGACAATAAATTGTCAAAGGACTTAATCATTTCTCCAAAGAAGATGTTACCCATGTTTAATAAGCACATCAAAAGATGCTCAGCATCCCTAATCATTAGGAAAATGCAAATCTGAACTACAGTAAGATATCACTTCACACCCATTTGGATGGATATTATTTTAAAAAATTGAAAATAACGTGCCTATGAGGATGTGGAAGAAATATAATCTTTATGCATTGTTGGTGGAAGTGTTTTCTGCAGTGGAAAAAGTATGACTGTTTTGTGACTGTTCCTCAATACAGATATGATCCAGCAATTCCGCTTCTAAATTTATATTCAAAAGAATTGAAAACAGAGACTCCAACAGTTATTTGTACACTTAGGATCATGGCAGTATTATTTATAATAGCTAGAAGGTGGAAACAACCTGTGTCCACTGATGGATAAGCGAACTGTAACATATACATCTCATGAAATATCATTCAGCCTTGAAAAGGAAGGCCATTATGACATGTGTTACAATAGCAATGCACCCTGAAGACATCAATAGACGAAAATAAGCTAGTCACCAAAGGATAAAGACTGTAGGATTCCACTTGAGGAAGCTAGAGCAGTCATATTTAGAAAATAGTTCAAAGGCAGACAGTAGAGTGATGATTGCTAGGGCAGGGGCTGAGGGAGGGGGAAGATGAAAGAAGTTGAGAGATGGATGGTTGGTGATATTTGCACAAGGATGTGAATATACTTAGTGCCACTCAAATATACGCTTAAAAATAATGAAATGGTAAATTTCATGTTATGTATACTTTACCACCCCCCAAAAAAGACAATGAATTGGATAAGGACAGTTGGAAGTGAATACAGGTGGGAAAATTCCATGGGTACTTAGTTGGAAGTCTTGTCATTGCCTTCACTCACACATTGACTCATGCTCTCATTCAGTGACTACTGAATAAGTACCTTTCAGTGCCAAGTAAAGTTCTTGGTGCAGAAATTATAGCAACTCCCTCTGCAATCTCTCAGTTAAGAGGGGGATATTTAACTAGAAGTCAGTCAACCAAGCAAACTCTCAGTAGAAACGAAAATTGCGATTATTGCCCAAATGCGTCATGGGTTCCACTGTTCTCAGAACAAATGTCAACTTGTCCTAGCCCGAGACTGACCCAGATGTGAATGAGTGACCCTTGAGTAATGTGAAAAGTTTGGCATTGCAATGGAAAATACATTTTGCAATGTCTTCAGTGCTTCTGGACATTCACATTCCATCCTCAGAGTTCAAATGGTCAAGAAAACTTTATGAAAACAAAAAGTCTGAGAAAATATTTGCTAAAATTTATTGACCAGGCATCCCTCTCTCTCTCTCCACCCCTCCCCCATTTCTCTTTCTTTATCTTTTTTCCCTTCTCGTTCTTTCTTCTGATGTGGACCGTATCAAGATCATCCATGTGACTAACTGGAGTAGCCANACAGATCTTCTACACAGGGTGAGGCGCACTGTGCTGTTTAACTAATTTCATTCCCTCATTATCCAGAGAGGTCAGTATTTTGACTCTCATTTTATAGTCGAGACAATCTAGGGTCAAAGAAGTGAAGGATCCCACCGTCACACAGCTGAATAAGCAGGGGAAGACGGGTTTTATATTCAGCTTTGAGGGATTCTGAAACCCATGCTCTTTATGTTCCCTATTCCTCTTGAATTTTGTAGGACAAAGATATGTATGACACTGATTATTCAATATTTAGATTGAATTTTTAAATGCTCTAAAAATGTCTATCTAAATCAATGATGACTCTTTACAGGTAAAATTATCCAGTGTATTTTCTTCCCCTTAAATAAAGCAGGCTTGTGTAATTGTACTTCATGATTTTTTTAAAATTGAAGTCTAGTTGATTTACAGTGTTAATTTCTGCTGTACAGCAAAGTGAGTCAGTTATACACATATATACATACTTTTCTATATTCTTTTCCATTATGGTTTATCCCAGGATGTTGAGAATAGTTCCCTGTGTGCTATAGTATTATCATTATTATTACATTTTTGTAGGAAATGACCAAGTTCACTCCTGGACACTAGTCACCAGCCAAGCCTTAGATGCCGTGTGGAGAGTGGTGCAGGGATCGGTGACATTGGCGGTTTCGCTTCTGGCAGCCATCCTCTGCTACTTCAGAAGGCTGCATCTGCATTTAGGGCACCGGCTGAAATGGTATGTGGCTCTGTCATCTTTAAATTTCAAAAATGCCCTTGCTGTTAAAAATAGAATTTTGATGTTACTATTTCCATTTATCTTTTAGGTGGATTGGATATCTGCAGAGAAGATTCAAAAGTAAATATTTTCACGCCTGTGTTTCCTTATTTTAAGAGAGGGTTCAAGAAGGGAAAAGGGAAGGGAAAATTCACTGCCATGTATTTTCGGTTTGGTTCAGGGAACCTCAGCGTGGAGGCGGAAGTTGATTTACTCAGTTATTGTGCAAGAGAGTGGAAAGGAGAGACACCCCATGCAAAGCTGATGAGGAAGGTGTGTGTCTGTTTGTTCAAGTCATGATGGATGGAGAATTTGTGTGTAAAAATCAGGAAACTCGCATTCCACTATGCTTTACCAAATACGGAGCCAGGAACAACTGTGGCTGCAGTTAAAAGCCAAAGAGCCGCTAGGCATCACCTTCAGGCCTTTCATCTAGCACTGGGGCCTTCAACGGCTTTGGTAAATTAGGCCTGTGATTTCAGGACACTTGAGCATTGTACCCTTTTCAGCTGTCTCCTGGCCAGGGCTATTAAAACATCTGCAAGGGGCTTCCCTGGTGGTCCAGTGGCTAAGACTCCCAGTGCAGCAGGCCTGGTTTTAATCCATGGTCTGGGAACTAGATCCCACATGGCACAACTAAAGATCCCACATACTGCAACTAAGAGCCGGCACAACCAAATAAAGATATATTTTTAATCTGCACANCTTCCCTGGTGGTCCAGTGGCTAAGACTCCCAGTGCAGCAGGCCTGGGTTTAATCCATGGTCTGGGAACTAGATCCCACATGGCACAACTAAAGATCCCACATACTGCAACTAAGAGCCAGCACAACCAAATAAAGATATATTTTTAATCTGCACATGCATTGGAGACTTCTGTCCTTGAAGGGATCAGGCACCTTGACATAAAATATTTTGAGGATTTTTTTTTTAGAACTTTCCATCAGACCAGTCTTGGTAAATATCCCCAGCTGTTTTGTCCAACCTTGTCACTAGCAAAAGCCAAAAAGTCAAAAAGGAAAAAGAACTACTTTTCAATTACTCTTTAGCATGGACTTAAAAGTACATATAATAGTTTTTACTGCAGTCAGGTTGTAGCCATCCTCTCCCCACAGTGACATTCCCTGACTCTGGCCTTCCAGGAAGTTATCAACTAAAATAGCATCACAAGGACTCTGTACACACAAAAGTCACTTGAAAATTACACATGGTCACATTCATAACCCATACTGGTTCTGTTTCTGTTGTCCACTTTATTTGGGAGTAATGCCTTGCTAAAGATGCCATGAATTAGCTTCCTTTAGTCTCTTGTCCAGTGGAATTAAGAACAGCTTTTTCCTCTGGTGCCAATAGGCTTACGAGGAGCTGTTTTGGCGGCGGCATATTAAATGTGTTCGACAAGTCAGGAGAGACAACTATGATGCCCTGAGGTCGGTGCTGTTTCAGATTTTCAGCCGGGGCCTCGCTTTCCCATCCTGGATGAAAGAAAAAGATATCGTGAAGGTACGTTAGGTCCTCACTCTGGGAATCTGGCAAAAGTCATGCTGATGGGAACTGTAACACAGAGTCTGGGGTCTTCTGCGGGTGGTTTTGTATTGTACACAAGGTGTCAGGAGATTGAAGGTCCTTTAGCTCAGTCCTCTGTCTCTCATGCCAGTTTGCAAAGATATCATCTCAGATAGTCGTACTCAATTTTGTTTGTAATGCCAGCAATTTTTCTTGAGAAGGGCATCTATCTTTTGTAAGTAAAGTGATCCTTTAATCCACTTTTCTGCTCTGGCTATTTGAGCATTGACAAGCACAGTGTGTAAGCTCCAACCCAAAGATGCCCTCATATCCCTTTTTTGTCAATCGTCTCTCACCCCAGGCATCCACTGATAGGTTTTCTGTCCCTTTAGTTTTGCCTTTTCCAGAATGTCGGAGAAATGGAATGACCCATTGTGTAGACTTCTGCATCTGCCCTTTTCACTTAGCATAATGCATTTGCAGATCATCTGTGTTGTTCCGTGGATTTGTAGTTCAGTGCTTTTATTGTTGAGTGGTGTTCCTTCATATGAATAGAAGACACTTTGTTAATCCACTCATGCTTAAGTTGAAGGATGTGTGGATTGCTTCCAGTTTTTAACAGTTATGAATAAGGCTGTTACAAATATTCCAATTCAGGATTTTGTATGAATGTAAGTTTTCATTCCTTTTGGGTAAATACCTAGGAATGAGATTGCTGAGTCGCATGACAGATTTTTCTTTAGCTTTGTAAGAACCTGCCAAGTCTTTTGCTAAGCGGCTCTGCCATTTTGCCTTCCCGCCAATAACATGTGAGTTCCAGTTGGGCTACATTCTCGATCTTTTGTTTGCTTTTTAGCCATTCTCATAAGGACGCATTTGTATCACTGCTTTTGGTTTGCATTCCTCTAACAGGTAATGATATTGAACATCTTTTCAGGATCTAATTTGCCTCCCACATTGCCTCCTTGGAGAAGTCTTAGTTCAAATCATTTGCCCAATTTTTAAAACTGAGTTTTGAGGGTTCTTTAAATATTCTGAATACAAGTGCTTTATCAGATACGTCATTTGCAAAGATTTTTTGCCCAGCCAGTGCCTTTTTTTTTCATTTTATTGACAGTGCCAGGCAATATATTCTTGATGAATAACCTTAATTTTTATTTGAATGTAATATGCTTATTACATAAGTGTGAGCAAACTCTAGGAGATAGTGAAGGACAGGGAAACCTGGCATGCTGCAGTCCATGGGGTCACAAAGAGTCAGACATGACTTAGCGACTGAACGACAACAACAATATGCCTAACCACAGATGCACATTGAAGGGTGGAGAAGCAAAGGAATATAAAGTATGTGCACATATGTAACCCCACACGGTCTAGTTCCTTAGCATCTCTTACTTAGAGTGGCTGTTTTATTGGCAGTTTAGTTTAGCGTAGCAGTTGTCAAGTGTATGCTGCGTGTCAGCCCTGCTGCTAGTTGCTGAGGACAGAGAACATAGCCAAGACCCCGGGCTCCACAAGCTCAGCGGGGTGGAGGGTGGATCGGACGCCCACAGTGGATCCGACTCTTATGCATGCCATGATCATATGTAATCCAACAGGAGTCCTGGAAAATGGGTAGCATTGTCCTTCGTTTATGGTGGAAGACGTGCTAAGTAACATAACTAGCGCTGGTTGAGTAACCTCTCAGCCCAGTGAAGAGCTAGGTTTGAACCACACAAAGCATCCTTCTATAATCCATGTGTTCCCTGATGTAGTGCGTTGGCCAATTACTCTAATGCCGTTTGGTTAAACATAATTTCTAAATGGATATACCTAGGAAGTCTGGGATGTGTTTTATGTAAAAAGATTGTTTCTGTAGACATAGTGTTCATTCATGTTTTCATCTGTTGTGAAACTGTGAATCAAGAAGGTGATCCAAATCAATCCACAAATCTAAAAAGAGACTATGTTTTACTTAACTGCCATTACAATCTTTTACACTGACGAATTCTGAATGAGATAAGATACCCGCTGTGCCATATTCCAAGCTGTGTGTCAGACACGCTGAGATACTGACCACTGTTGGCATTCCTTTTCAAGCTTCCTGAAAAACTGCTCTTTTCGCAAGGTTGTAATTGGATCCAGCAGTACAGTTTTGGTCCTGAGAAGTATACAGGTTCCAATGTGTTTGGAAAATTACGCAAATGTGTGGAATTACTGAAAACACAGGTGAGTCTCCAGGGGAAAAAGACGAAGAATAAAAGCGTGCATCCCACACGCAGCCACTTCCCTCCCGTGTCAGGCCTATTGCTGTGTGTCCCGTGAGAAGGAAGTGCAGGCAGAAACACTTGTCTAGTAACTGACCATTTCCTTTCCTGCTCTTCGTTCTCCTCCCAAATAATGATCGAGAGCAATATTGTTCTACACGGTTGTTAGGTCAGTTATGGCTAACTAGCCAGCCAGCCTTAACAATCACATACTTTTGTTTTTCTAGAAAAATGTGGTGTGAGGTCCAAACAAGACAGTGGGAGATGCCCTTTAGAATGCACTCTGTTAGTAATTTGGGGACAGCACAGATATTATCATTTGACCAAGAGTTTTTCCTGCTTTTTGCTAGACACAGATTTTAGATTGTTGAAATGAGTATTTCTTGGGAAATGCCATTTCAGTGCCACGGCTTTCTGATCTGTAAAACTAATAAAATGAGTAGTCTCAACCCTGTAACATTATTATGAGGATTTAATGAGCAAATACCCATAGACTGCTTTATACTCCAGTGGTGAAGTGGTGAAGAATGCTAGTGGTGAAGAATGCTAATTAGTTCTCTTTGTCACTGGACTATCCTTTGTGTAATCCGACATCCTTAGAGGTAGCTTTAGGAGGCTGGTTTCTTTAGTAGTCTACCTAGTAGGCAGTGTATTTTTGAAAAAATATCTAAACTACTTTGTTGTTGTAAAAGTAATCACTACTTAGGGTCACAACAATCAGTGTCAAAAGCTATGAAATGAAAAGTTAATGGGTCCCCTCATTAATCCCTGGTTTGTTTTACAAGTACTTTAAAGATGATGCAATGGTGTGTGTATTGACCTTTCCCTTCTAAGTTTCACTTAACATCTGTGTTTTTAGTGGACTGAATTTAGTGGAATTAAAGATTATCACAAGAGAGGAAGTATGTGCAACATTCTTTTTTCTGATGCTCTCCTGGAATGTAAACTTTATGAAGCCCTGAAGTTCATCATGCTCTATCAAGTCACTGAGGTTTATGAACAAATGAAGACCAAAAAGGTCATCCCCAGTCTTTTTCGACTCCTGTTTACCCGGGAAACCTCATCTGACCCCTTGAGCTTCATGATGAATCACCTGAACTCTGTCGGCGACACGTGCGGACTGGAGCAGGTAAACGGGGCAGAAGAATCGTGTGTCTGATGAAGGACAGTGCTGGTAATACTTCAGCATGTAGGTGATTGCAGTTTACTGTCAGCAGTGATACAACCCTCTGCAAAGAGTGGCACGCGTGCTGAGTCGCTTCAGTCATGTCCGACTCTGTGCGACCCCATGGACTGTGGCCCACCAGGCTCCTCTGTCCATGGAATTCTCCAGGCAAGAATACTGGAGAGGGTCACCTTTGCCTCCTGCAGGGAATCTTCCTGGACCAGGGGTCGAACCTGGGTCTCCTGCATTGGCAGGCGGATTCTTTACCACTGAGCCACCCGGGAATCCTGCAAAGAGGTGGCGGGTGGGTACTACCGCCCCCCAGTCAGGAAGAGTGATACAAGCCTTCCTGCCCCACACCAGCTGCTGTGTCTTTGCAGCCCGGTGGTCAGCCAGCAGCAGTGCCAGGCACCTGTCTGACCTTCACGCTGCCTCTCAGGTGGGAACAGGCTCTCCCACTACAGAGGTTACCTGGCAGGAAGCCCAGGTGCGAACTGAGATAACATTTGGGAAAGCATGTGGTTACTTAGTGCAGGTAAAGAGAAGTTATTGAAACTTTGAAAGTCCAGACAATGCATTTCTATGCCCATAGCAAAGGGGCTTTGTTTTGCTTTGCTTTCCTAGGAGGTACTCAAAATCACCTGACATTTTAATAAAAATTAATTAATTTAAAATGATTTTTTTTTTAAGTTGGAAAATAGGATAACTCTCATTGCAAGCATTCCTTTATATTTTTTTCCAAACAGCTTGCCCTGTGATCCCCCTACGGAGACCTTTCTCTGTTTGTCCCCTGCCTTCCACACAGACGTCTTCCATGTCTGTCCCCAATTCCACACCCACGCACGGTTCACATGTGGGTCTGGCCACAAGCCCATCATGTCACGAGCTGTAGAACACTCTCTGTCCATTGGAGGGGAAGGCGGGCATTTGGGAATGTGCACCCGTGACCTTTCTTTCATCTCCTCCCCACAGATTGATATGTTTATACTCGGATACTCCCTGGAAGTAAAGATAAAAGTGTTCAGACTGTTCAAGTTTAACTCCAGAGACTTTGAAGTCTGCTACCCAGAGGAGTCGCTCAGGGAGTGGCCGGAGATCTCCCTGCTGACCGAGAACGACCGCCACTACCACATTCCTGTCTTTTAAGTCAGGCTGGACTGGGCACCAGCTCTTGCCAGTGACAGAAGTCACCCTTGCAAGTAATGTTTCTAGAAAACCAAAGCTGGCATTGCCGCCTGGGAAGGAGTCAGGACCTCCCTCTCCAGGAGCACAACTTCCCTGGCCAGGGGACCCCACGGTGCCTCTCCTCTGCTCTCTCTGGTTTCCTCCAGTGCAGCTGCACTAACGGGTGTGTGGGCTGGTGGTCTGACCTTGTGGGTGAAGATTCTGGTGACTTCACACACAATAGGGCACAGGGACATTTAGTTTGAACAAGAACAACAACAGGAGAAAAGTGAGAAGAAAAGGACTACGGGAAAAGGACTAAAGGGAAAGAATTTCTTTGACTATAACCTTTATCTTCTTCCTTAGGAATCTTGTCTTTGATTGATTTGGGAACTTCATAAACATGGCCTTATTTTATAAGCATTACCTTCCCAGGAATCTCTGTGGTATACTGATTTTCCAGAACCCTTTGATTAACTTTAAAATTGTGCGTGTGTGTGTTTATACTCACATGTGCATATACATGTATAGTTTTATATATACATGTATAGTTTTATATATATATATNGGGCTTCCCTGGTGGCTCAGACAGTAAAGAATCTGCCTGCCATGCGGGAGACCTGGGTTCCATCCCTGGGTCAGGAAGATCCCCTGGAGGAGGGCATGGTAACTCATTCCAGTATTCTTGCCTGGAGAATCCCCATGGACAGAGGAGCCGGGTGGGCTACAGTCCATGGGGTCACAAGGGGTCAGGCACGACTGAGCCGCCAAGCACATGGCAGCCCAGCCCAAGCCAACTAAGGCAAGGAAATCTACCCCACCCCCAACCCCCGCCAGTCAACTTCCGGCTTTGCTAGGCCAGTTGGTTGTGAGATACTAATAAATCACAATCCAGCTTGCCGAGATAGGCATATGGACACGTCATATTTCTAAACGACTGTTTTAGGGAATTTCCTGGTGGTCCTGTGGTTAGGACTCGGCCCTTTCACTGCCAGGGCCTGGGTTCAATCCCTGGTTGGGGAACTAAGAACCCACAAGCCAGACGGTGTGGCCCCAGAAAGAAAGATTGCTTTAGAAAGAATCCTGATGACGGGTGGTGACAGGCTAACACAGATGTCAGACAGCTCTATACTCAAATACATCTCGGCGATGACCTCTTCCTTAGAGGTACCTCATCATTAATGAACATGGACTTTCTCACAGAATGCTGTGTGTCCTCTGTGGGGAAGAGACGGAATGGAGCTGCAGAGCCAGGGACTGAATGTGGCTTTGGGTTCTGGCTCAAGAACAGAACCTGGGGCCCCCAGCTGCCACACTGATACAACCAAAGGGTTTTGACTAGTTATTCTGAGGTAGTCATCTGAATATTTTTGCCCACTGTATGTGAAATGCCAGACTGGATGAAGCATAAGCTGGAATCAAGATTGTCGGGAGAATTATCAATAACCTGAGATGTGCAGATGACACCACCCTTATGGCAGATGGTGAAGAGGAACTAAACAGCCTCTTAATGAAAGTCAAAGAAGACAGTGAAAAAGATGGCTTAAAACTCAACAGTCAAAAAACTAAGATCATGGCACCTGGTCCCATCACTTCATGGCAAATAGATGGGAAAAGAATGAAAACAGTGACAGGCTTTATTTCCTTGGGCTCCAAAATCACTGCAGATGGTGACTGCAAGCCATGAAATTAAAAGACATTAGATCCTTGGAAGAAAAGCTATGACAAACCTAGGCAGCATATTAAAAAGCAGAGACATTACTGACAAAGGTCTGTCTACTCGAAGCTATGGTTTTTCCAACAGTCATATATGGATGTGAGAGTTGAACCATAAGAATTGATGCTTTTGGACTGTGGTGTTGGAAGACCCTGGGGAGTCCCTTGGACAGCAAGATCAAACCAGTCAATCCTAAAGGAAATCAGTTCTGAATATTCATTGGAAGGACTGATGCTGAAGCCGAAGCTCCAATACTTAGGCCACCTGATTTGAAGAACTGACT
>SJYV01015671.1:104420-116830 GCA_006410875.1 Neotragus pygmaeus | reverse complement strand
GAAGGAGATCAGCCCTGGGATTTCTTTGGAAGGAATGATGCTAAAGCTGAAATTCCAGTACTCTGGCCACCTCATGCAAAGAGTTGACTCATTGGAAAGACTCTGATGCTGGGAGGGATTGGGGGCAGGAGAAGGGGACGACCGAGGATGAGATGGCTGGATGGCATCACTGACTCGATGGACGCGAGTCTGAGTGAACTCCGGGAGATGGTGATGAACAGGGAGGCCTGGCGTGCTGCAATTCATGGGGTCGCAAAGAGTCGAACACGACTGAGTGACTGAACTGAACTGAACTGATATCTTTTAATCCTCAAGTCCTAATTTATCCCTCCTCCTCCTTTCTCCTTTGGTATCTATAATTTTGTTTTCTGTGTCAGTGTGTCTGTTTATGTTTTGTAAAAAACTTCATTTATATCATTTTTTTAGATTCCACATATAAATGGAATTCATTAAGTGTGATGATCTCTAGGTTCCTCCATGTTGCTCCAAACAGCATCATTTCATTCTTTTTTATAGCCAAATAATATTCCATTGTATAAATATACCACATCTTCTTTATCCACTCATCTGTCAATGGACATTTTGGTTGCTTCTGTGTCTTGGGTATTGTAAATAGTGCTGTTATGAATACTGGGGTGTATTCTCTTTTTGAATTAGAGTTTTCATCTTAATGCCCAGGACTGGGATTGCTGGATCATATGATAGTTCTATTTTAGTTTTTTTAAGGAACCTCCATACTCTTCTCCATCGTGGTTGTACCAATTTACATTCCTACCAAGAGTGTATGTGCTAAGTCGCTTCAGTTGTGTCCAACTCTTTTTGACCCTATGGGCTGAAGCCCAGCAGGCTCCTCTGTCCATGGGGGACTCTCCAGGCAAGGAGACTAGAGTGCATTTCCATGCCCTCCTCCAGCAAATCTTCCCAACCTAGGGATTGAACTGGCGCTTCCGGCATTACAGGCAGATTCTTTATCACTGAGGCACCCGGGAAGCCACCAAGAGTGCATAGGAGTTTCCTTCTCTCTACACCCTCTCCAGAATTTATTATTTGTAGACTTTTTGATGATAGCCATTCTGACTGGTGTGTAGTGATACCTCACTGTAGTTTTGATTTGCATTTCTCTAATAATTAGTGATGTTGAACATCTATTCTTGTGTCTGTTGGTCATCCATATGTCTTCTTTGGAGAAATGTCTAGATTTTCTGCCCTTTTTTTATTGGGTTGTTGGATTTTTTATATTGAGCTATGTGGTGGTGTTCAGCTACTCAGTCGTGTCTCTTTATGAACCTGTGGACTACAGCAAGCCAGGCCTCCCTGTCCTTCACCATTTCTCGGAGTTTGCCCAAACTATTATGTCTATTGAGTCAGAAATGCCTCCAGCCATTTCATCCCCTGTCATCCCCTTCTCTTCCTGCCTTCAATCTTTCCCAGCATCAGGGTCTTTTCCAATGAGTCGTTCTTCTCATCAGGTGACCAAAGTATTGGAGCCTCAGCTTCAGCATCAGTCCTTCCAATGAATATTCACGGTGGATTTCCTTTCAGATTGACTGGTTTTATCTCCTTGCTGTCCAAGGGACTCTTAGGAGTCTTCTCCAACACCACAGTTTGAAGACATCAATTCTTCAGCACTCAGCCTTTTCAGCTTGTGATTTCGCATGATTTCAGCCATCATTTCGCATGATGTACTTGACACAGAAGTTAAATAAAGAGGGTCACAACGTACAGCCTTGACATACTCCTTTCCCAGTTTTGAACCAGTCTGTTGTTTCATGTCTGGTTTTAACTGTTGCTTCTTGACCTGCCTACAGGTTTCTCAGGAGGTGAGTTATATGAGCTGTTTGTATATCTGGAAAATCAATCACTTGTCGGTTGCATTGTTTGCAAGTATTTTCTCCCAATCTGTAGGCTGCCTTTTCATTTTGTTTATGATTTCCTTTGCTGTGAAAAAGCTTTTAAATTTAATGAGACCTCATTTGTTTATTTTTGTTTCTATTTCCATTACTCTAGGAGATGAATCAAAAAAATATCGCTGTGATTTGTGTTAAAGAGTGTTCTGCTTATATTTTCCTTTAGCAGTTTCTATATTTGAAAAATTATAAGATGCTGGTGAAAGAAATTGAAGACAACACAAACAGATGGAAAGATTCACCATGTCCTTGCATTAGAAGAATCAATACTGTTCAAATGACCATACAACCCAAGGTAATCTACAGAATCAATGCAAACCTATCAAATTACCAATGGCAATTTTCACAGAACTAGAGCAAAAACTTTTAAAATTTGTATGGAAACACAAAATAACCAAACAATCTTGAGAAAGAAGGACAGAGCTGGAGGAATCATGTGTCCTGACTTTAGACAAGACCACAAAACTGTAGTAATCAAAATAGAATGATACTGGCACAAAAACAGAAAATAGATCAATGGAACAGGACAGAAAATGGAGAAAGAAACCCACACACTTAATGATCAATCAATCTATGACAAAGGAGGCAAGAAAACACAATGGAGAAAAGACAATCTCTTTAATAAGTGGCTCTGGGAAAACTGGACAGTTTGATGTAAAAGAATGAAATTAGAACATTCTCTAACACCATATACAAAAATAAACTGAAAGTGATTAAAGGCCTAAGTGTAAGACCATATACTCTTGTGACTCTTATAAGGGTACTTACTAATCTCATTCATGAGGGCTCCACCCTCCTGACCTCAGCTCAGTTCAGTCACTCAGTCATGTCCGACTCTTTGCAACCCCATGGATTGCAGCATGCCAGGCCTCCCTGTCCATCACCAACTCCCAGAGTTTACTCAAACTCATGTCCATTGAGTTGGTTATGCCATCCAACCATCTCATCCTCTGTCATCCCCTTCTCCTCCTGCCTTCAGTCTTTCCCAGCATCAGGGTCTTTTCCAATGAGTCAGCTCTTCGCATCAGGTGGCCAAAGTACTGGAGTTTCAGCTTCAACATCAATCCTTCAGTCCTGCCCTCCTTTGATCCTAGTTACCTCCCAATGGCCCACCTCCTAAAACCATCTCATTGGAGATGAGGGTTTCAACACATGAATTTTGGGATGACACAAATATTCAGCTCATATCACCAAATACAGTCATATTTGGCAGGTATGGCTTCAACATATGAATTTGGGGGAGCCATGATTCAGTACATAGGAGATATTAAGGTTCTGAGGGTATGGAATTCCATTAGAAGCTCTTCAAATAATTTAAAATTATCAGCTGCCTGAATTACTTGTTTAGGATGAAGTTCTATTTAGCTGGAGGCAAAAGACTGGTTTAATATTTTCCAGAATTCCAAGTATTTGTATAACATCATTCTCTGTCATATCCTTATGTATGAAATTGTTTCAATTTCATGATAAAATTTCATGATGACACATTCTTCTCCCAAGAAAAACTCTTGGGGACAATTTTGGGGATTTCCAGGTAAACTATTACTAGTACAAGGTATTTTTAATGAACTATTTCCCCCATTTTTCTCTGTAAAGTTATTTATTCTAGTCTTTTGAACTGCAAAGACATAGCAGCCCCTTGCTCCAAAGTCCTATTTACAGATAATGAACATCCACAATCAAGAAGCATATTGGGTCTTCCCCAGTGGTCCAGTGGTTGAGACTTCACCTTGCAATGCAGGGGGTACAGGGGGTACAGGTTCAATCCGTGGTCAGGGACCAAAACATAAAGCAGAAGCAATGTAGAGGTAGATTCTATAAAGACTTAAAAAAAAAAAAAAAGGTCCACGTTAAAAAAAAAAACCACTGGAAAAAAAAAGCATGCTAAAAGTAGGGGGTCTTACAAATAAATACTCAGGTATTCCTCGAGTTGTTAATTTCTAAATGAAACTAGAGATACTTGTGGCTACTTTAGAAACTGATCTATAGAATACACTTGAAGTCTATTTTTGATAGCTGTGATATTGGGGAATTCCATAGAGTAAAAATATAGGGTGTTTTCACTTTACTGTAAAATATGAGCTTTTGGTATCGAAGAGGAAGATATACATCCAACTGTACTAAGCTCCTTATAGAGAATTTAAAAAATCAATTACTCCAACAAACAAACAAAAACTACAATGGCTCAGTAATATTCTTCATGAACAGGAACTGTAAATAAGGGCTGAAGTATTGAAAGAAAAGGAACTCAGAATCTTTCATGCATTAACTATTCTAGGCAAGGCAATGAAGAAACAATGTTAGTTTGAGATGGTTCAAAATCTATATTACCAAGTCAAATTATAATGTCATCATTTCAATTACCTAATTTAGGAATGTTTGATTCTAAGAGAAAGCTGGAAACTAACTGGAATTGTCTCTAGCCAAGTGATTATACAGGCTTTCACTTAGCTTATAGATTTTTCTGCTATTATTTATTCATCTTGACATAAGAATAGTCTAACTGTAATTATATCACATTTCATGGGCTTNATTCTAAGAGAAAGCTGGAAACTAACTGGAATTGTCTCTAGCCAAGTGATTATACAGGCTTTCACTTAGCTTATAGATTTTTCTGCTATTATTTATTCATCTTGACATAAGAATAGTCTAACTGTAATTATATCACATTTCATGGGCTTCTCACAACTCCAAGAAACTCTGATTTACTTTTTGAGTATAGTTTAACACACTTGCTCTCTAATAATTTAGTTCTGTAAATTTTAGTAAAAAAAAAATTTGTGAGACATTATACACATATACATTGAAAATACACAAAGAATCTATTTCCAAATAAAGTGGATGACTTTTAGGGGACACTAATCACCCTACTACAATCCCTTAATATCCACACAGAACTTAACTGTATATTCTTTTGTATGCTATGCATTTTTTACCATGTATATTTATTACTTTTCCATAAAATTAAAGGGGGTTACCTAAAAGTGCAAGTATTCTTTCCATCTAGTTTCTCCCTTTGATGCTGACTACTACTCAGACTCCCTGTCTTGCCTTTTCCCAATTTTTCTCTAACTGCAGACCACAAGATTTTCAAAATAATCTCTTCCTTCCAATCTTTCAATGAGGCTCAAACACAACAAGCACCCTAGCGAGTTGAAAGAGGCTTTTTCAAGATCTGGTCTGTCTCTCCAGCGCCCTTATTGGAGGGAACAGTGGAGCTGCCACTACATATTACTGGAGGTTGGTCTTTCAATAAAACCCCTTTACAAACCCGTTCTGCCCTAGAACTACTTGGGTTTCGGAACTGCCTAAGCCATTCTCTTCGTCCATACTTCGGCCCAGGGTTCTTTGCCCCTTGCATCTTTAGCGGCTGCCCCACTATTCCCTCCCCACTGATGAAACATTTTTGCTTTCTTATCTTTGACGTTTGTTCATATTTTCCCCTTGCTCCTCGTAAATCAAATCTCTGATCGAAAGGATGTCGTCTGAGAAGAGACGCTGTGCCGCGTTGGCTCACCAGTCGGGTTCAACCACTTCCCACTTGTTGCCCTCACGGAGGAAGAGACGGTAACTGCCAGCCCTGGAGCCACAAGCCCAGTCCCCTAAGGCCTGCGGGGCTCGGGTCTCAGGGCTCGAGGCTCAGGTCTCCGGGCTTGGTGGGCTGGTGGTGACGAAATTGTCAACGGGGTAGGCCAGCTGCACATTACCCACGCGGCCCCCATCCCTCGCTCTCCAGTCAAAGAAAACCCCCACAGTGGAGGGCAACGCTCCAAAGCCCAAGGCGACATCGGCGCCCAAACAGGATAGCACCCTGTCACAGGTGAGCTATTTCAAATCCTGAAAGATGATGCTGTGAAAATGCTGCACTCAATATGCCAGCAAATTTGGAAAACTCAGCAGTGGCCACAGGACTGGAAAAGGTCAGTTTCATTCCAATCCCAAAAAAAGGCAATGCCAAAGAATGCTCAAACTACCGCACAATTGCANTACTGTCTGAGCCATCAGGGAAGCCTGATCAATTCTTTATTGAACTGTACAGAAGGTGGTGTAAATCGCAAGAGTTTGGGGGCAGGGGTGGAAGCAGAATATAAACTTGAAGGCTGAAACTTTTCTGCATTTGGAAATGCTGCTGAAGTCGCTTCAGTCGTGTCCGACTCTGTGCGACCCCATAGATGGCAGCCCACCAGGCTCCCCCGTCCCTGGGATTCTCCAGGCAAGAACACCAGAGTGGGTTGCCATTTCCTTCTCCATGCAGGTGCTAGTCACATACAAATGCCTTTGGGATTCCATTCAGAAAACCAGTTTGACAGATTAGCGGGAAAGTGACCTGTGCTTCCCACTCTCCCCCCACCCCCATTTCCTAAAAAAAGGGGTTCAGGGTGGGAACTCTTATTACAGATATAATCATTTGGCTTGCATGGTCCTTTATTATGGACTGTGACATTCTCACTGAGCATCCAGACCCCTTGGGAGAGTGTTAGCTGCACTTAATGGTCACTGGGAAAGATTGAGAGCAGGTTTCAAACTCTTGACTCCAGGCTCCAGCCAGGTCACCTGAGTGAAGCTGGCCAGGTGTAGACCATGGGTTCCTGGAGAGTTGAGTCCGATGGAGGTAGAATCCACTAAGTTCCAACCTGTGTGTGTTAGTCACTCAGTCATGTCTGACTTTGTGATGCCAAGGACTACAGCCCGCCAGGCTCTGCTGTCCATGGGATTCTCTAGGCAAGAATACTGGAGTGGGTTGCCTTTTCCTTCTCTAGGGAATCTTCCCAACCCAGGGATCGAATCTGGGTCTCCTGCATTGCAGTCAGATTCTTTACCATCTGAGCCACCAGGGAAGCCCAGCCAGTAGTTCCTGGATTTTCTGTAAAGAATCCAAAGATTCTGACATTTGTTTGAAATGTTCTTTTTTAAAAAAATTTTACTTCATTTAAAAGATTTGTTTATTTATTTATTGGCTTTGTTGTGGCTGGACGGAACAGCATGGCATGTGGGATCTTAGTTCCCTGACCAGAGATGGAACCTCTGTTCTCTGCAGTGGCTGCTTGGAATCTTAACCACTGGACCGACAGGGAAGTCCCCTATTTTATTTTTTCAAAACTTCATCCACATGCTTTATTTTTATTTTCTATTTTTATTTATTTACTTTTTTATTTTTGGCCATGCCACAACACTGGTGGGATCTTAGTTCCCTAACCGGGGATTGAATCCTGGGCCCTGGCCCACCTAGTCCTAACTGCTGGACTGCCAGGGAATCCCCTTGATTTTTAAATAGTAGCCTTTTATTTTTAAATTGAAACCACTGTGCAGGCCCATGTGTGAGCAGCTGTGACCTGTGGTTGCAGTTTTGCTCTGTACCTCTGAGCCCTACTTCAGACTCAGCAACTGATAAAGTGGGCATGGTCTTTTGCTTCTGCCCCTTTGCGCTCGTGCTGGTTCCTACCTGCTGCTGCCAGGCTAACTGCTGTTCCCTCACTTATGCCCAGGTGGTCTGAGCTGTGCCCCCACCTACTGGCCCTGGCCCTCAAGTGCTGCTTCTCAGCCTCAACCATTTCATGGCCTCCCCTGGGAGATGCAGAAACTTTGAACCAGGGTCCCCAAAATACACAGAGTTATTTGGCAAGTTTTTCTGCTGGATGTTGTTCCCAGAGTCTGAGTTCCCGAGGAAGTGGGTCATGGTGCAAAAGGAACATTCTTTGCTGATACACAGGTTCTGTGGCGCAGGTATCTCTTCTGTCTGCTGTCAGCAGAGCTATAGGCGTGAAGCTGAAAGGCATTTGAAAACCCCAGTCCAGGTTTGTCACTTGGTGCGTCAGGAAGCTGAACTGCGGATCTGATCCGTATAGCTTGGCCAGGGAGGTGCAGGGAGTAGGTTCCAGGGCTATGTCCCCTGATGCCTGAGTCTGGGGACTGCCTCCCCCTGCCACCCTCCCCCCCCACGTCTTTCTGGCTTCCTCAGCAAAACTGGGCAGAGAGGCATGACTTATAATGACTGCAAACTTCACTTTTTTTTTTTTTTTCTCGAATAGATGTTCCAGTTTGCCNGGACTGCCTCCCCCTGCCGCCCTCCCCCCCCACGTCTTTCTGGCTTCCTCAGCAAAACTGGGCAGAGAGGCATGACTTATAATGACTGCAAACTTCACTTTTTTTTTTTTTTCTCGAATAGATGTTCCAGTTTGCCTTTTAAGTAGTAACTTAATTTCTTTTTCTTGCTATTTTTGTTGTCTTTGATGACCCGATTTTCTTTTAACTGCTAAGAGAACAAAGGGAAGCACGGGAAAGGAGGTGAAAAGAATTTCAGATGGCAGCCTCTGAACATCACACCCCACGTTTTGGGCTTTGCTATTTGTTATATGGGCAGCGGGGCTGCTTATCCGGTGTTGTGATACTTTCTTAAGGGCCAGAGAAACTGCTGCCTCACATTGTCCACTGTATAGTTTGCAGTGTCGCATGCGCCGTTCTTCCATGATGATGCATGCAGCCTAATAGTTGAGTGCAGATGGAGGGACATAGTGGAATGCCTGAACTAGATCCTAAAATGGTTTTTTAACCTTGTGTTTTTCTGTGACTGGAGCCAAGTCCCTTCTTCCCACCCAGAGAGTTAAGTTTGATCTGCACAGAAATTGAGTATTGCGCCTGCCAATACGAAACACCAGAAGATGCAGATGTTTGGGGACATCCCGCAGAGTCATTTTAATTCATTCAGTGGATAGAAATTATGAATACAATCCCAACTTTGGCAGCCTTTATACATTCAGAATATGACTCTGAGGGGATTAGCGATGAGTCGACAGAGGGATGGCTCATCTCCTAGGCTTTCCATAGGATACAGATTCCTTGTGACTGGGCTCACTGTGATTTCCCCCCAGAGAAATCGTGGGGAAGACAGACACAGATCTTGTGGATAAGCTGCATTCTGAATTGCCTTCCCTTCCTTCATTTGAGAACTGTGCTTGGCTGGCATCCCTTGGACAAGCCCCAAGGATGGCTCACACGACGACGCAGGGTCCCTTTTGAGGAAGGGTTAGGTCAGACCCGATTCAATTGGCTTCTTTGGAAACTTCATCACTCCTCCAGTCAGCAGGTCTCCTATCCTCCGTCTCCTGCTCACCTGACCCACAAAATTGAAACTTCGGGTGGGTCCACTTCTTCCTTTCAGCTAAGCTAAGACTCCGGCCCCCGAGGACCAGGATCGCCTGGACATAGTTTGTGGCCAGGCTAGACATGCGTTGGGAATTGAGAAGTGAGCCTATGCCATGGTCTTCTCTCTCTGCCTGAGGAGGGGACAGGGTTTAAATCTGGGGTCCACAGGCTCGCAGTGTGGAGAGGGCAGCATGATGTGTCTGTGTACCCTTCTGAAATCGAAAGCAAAATTGTATGCATACTTATGTCTTTCTGGACTGAGGTTCAGAGGAAAGCTGTGGATTCTCAGAAGGGCTGTAACAACTTGTGAAGCCCTTGCTCTTGGGTGTTGCTAAGTGTACTGTCGGGCGAATGTTTTTTCCCCACCCACCTCACACCTTAGTAGCTCCGGGGGTGCTGTCTTTGATGAGGTAACAGCTACTCCCTTCTGGTCCTTTCCTCACCTGGGAGTAGAACCTGCTTCAGAGCTGGGGTGCCCCTGAGAAACCTTAGGTTGCAGGGGTCCAGGTAGTCCCCATACCCCTCTGGGAGTCACTGAGCCAGTCATGGAAAGTCCACTTGGAGAACGGAGGTGGAATTTTGGCCTGGACACCGGTACTTTCCTGTATTTGATGTGTGGCTCACTTATCTTAGGCAACCGCTGAGAGGCGGAGGAAGGCTGAGCAGAGTGATCTTTGCTTTTCCTGTGCCTGTGTGGGATGGTGCCCGCTGTCACGGTGGTTGCCACTGTCTCACCGACCCTGCCCGGGCTGATAGTCTTCTAGGACAGGCCAAATTAAGCATGGGCTGCAAGTCCAGAGAGCTGAACAGTCATATTCAGTTTAGCATTTTTAGATAGCTAAGGGGAACTTGGTGCAAATGTCCACAACAGTGAGTAATTGAGATGCTGTCTTGTTAGCTTTGCATATATGTTAGAGTTGACTTTTTTCATATTCCTTGTTTACTTGTATCAGAAATCGAAAAATTGGCTTCACAGAAATGTCTTCTGCTTCACTGAGCTCTGTGTTTTTAGCTTATATTATAGCTTTTGTTTGGGGAATAGTATAATTTTGTCTAAATGTAGTCAGCATTTTAAAATTTTCATTTATTATTATCCAGGTCTTTGAACAGAGCAAGAGGAAGGTTATAAGTTAACAGACAGTGTCATGTAACCTGCTCAATGAAGTATATTGCCTTAGCATTAAGAGTAAAGTATTTCATTTCTAAGAGAAAATGGGAGCTTGAAAATACACACTTTAAAATAACATTATGGTGCTAAACTAATAATTTTCTAAGCAGGAATTATTAACATTTTGGTTTTAAAATTTTAACTGAATACGGCTCGCATGCCATGGTCCCCAAGAAATCAGGTCACATTTAAAACTTTGACTTCACTACTTTTCTAGCGATCTGTATGTTTTCTGGAAGGAAATTTTTTGCTGTAATGATCGTTTTGAGCCTTTGGATTTCAGTGGACTCTTTGTGCCAAATGAGCACCTCTCATCCCAACCCCAGCTTGACACACACACACACACACACAGACACACACACACACAGACACACACACACACACACACACGATTGCCGCATTTCTGAAACTGGTCAGCACGGGGCATCTGATCTTATCAAATAGCCCCTTTCCTTTCATTGTTTCCCTGTCTTCCTTTCCCAAACAAAAATTTGAACCTCCAGCTATTTCAGATTCCTGATTTTAAATATAATTTCTTTCTGCTGTTAAAAGTATCAGTCCCTTTTTGATATTTAAAAAAAAGTTAAAGGTTTATTGAGTGAAGTATTTTCTTAAATAAAATTATTTTAATTTTTCTTGCTTTCCCACATCTCTCTTTCTAGTTGGTGGTCCTTGTGTTGGATGAATATTTCATTTCGGCTGCTAAATGTCTCATTTTCTGACCGTACTGATTGAACTTTATTGCTTGAACTTATAGCTTCTCCCCAAGTAAATACAGTGGCCTTTAAAAGCCGTATTACAGTTTCCCTGGTGGCCTTGGCAAGTTAGCAGATATCCTTGGTGGCCATGGAAGCTCACAAACGTCTGTGAACGTCTGAATGAAATAGTGTGGCTAAAGTGATTTGAATACACTCTGGGCCTCCCATTCACAATTTCTGCTGTGCTTCTTCTGTATGTCTTGAATCACCGCATTTCTATTTCCAGTAGCTTCCCTTTCTGTTCTGTCTTCCCGTTGCACTTCGTTCTCCTGTAGGCTTCTGTTCGTTTCTCTTTGTGGGAGTTTGTATTTGCGGCTGTTCAGAGAGAGGCTCGTGTAGAGAGCCTCCTCTGGGCCCTGGTGTTGCCATGCACTTTGGTTATCCTGTAGATAAGAAAGGCAGGAGACAGTGGAGGCAGAGACGCCTGCCTGTAGCCACAGAATTCGCGTGAAGTGAGAATAGCTTCATAGTCCGTTAGAACCAAGAACTGGAAGAGGAACTGCATAGATCACTTAGATCTTGTCTGGTCATCTTGTTTTGAAGATGAGAAAACTGAGGCCAAGATTAGGGAAGTGGCTTCCACAAAGACATGCTCCTGATAATGGTATTATGAAAACGATTTACTTAAATGCTGGTTTTATACGATCAGAACTTCTCTCCTATTTGATAAAGCTACGAAGGAGGGCGAAAGATAACATTAAACTGTTGAAAGAACTAACACGTTTAGTCACTTTTAATTCTAAGTGTTTAATGTATAGTCCCTGCGAATCTGGTTTCTGTTTGCTTTTAACCCTGGCCCGGGCTGCATGGGTGACATCACACCTTTTACTTGAAATCTCACTGGGGTTAGAGCACATGGAGAGTACCTTTTCCCTAATATGTCCCCCTCAATCCCACAACAACAAAAGACAGGCGCACACACACCATCACTTTTGAGAAGAGAGAAGAAAAGGAAAATGGGTAAGAAATGATCATTGGGTGAATTATCCATCCCTCCTTTTCCCAGATGGATAGATACGAGAATTAATGAGGCTAGCTAACTTTTTTGACTGTCGAGTGCCTGCGGGTCTTATTTTCAGAGCAGTCTCTTGTGAGTACTCTCACTGTTATTTTTACAGGTGGATACATATAGGTGCTGAGAAGTGTGGTCCCTTGAGTTCCACGGGTGATGCATGTGGTTGACGAGGGCTGGAGTGAGGAGTGGTCACACCCTGGCGGTCTCACTGCAGCCCGTGGCATGCTTCAGCAGGGCTGCCTGCACAGCCTGTGCCCTGTTGGGGTGGACAGTGAGCTATGCATGCAGGGACGCCAGCAGAGCCAGTCACAGGAGTACAAGCACACCTGAAGCGTGTGTGTGTGTGTGTGTGTGTGTGTGGCAGAGCCAGTCACAGGAGTACAAGCACACCTGGGCCCATCAAGTGTTTGGACTGAAGC